>CABFOW010000954.1:31617-63962 GCA_902141385.1 Timema californicum
GGGGGGGGGGGGAAAGGGCTAAACAGGAGGCAAAGGATGTAAGGAGGTTAGAGGGAAGCATATGGTATGAGTGAGAGGTGAAGGTGGTGAAAGGATAAACTTAAAGATTTCACCAATGATAAATTTTTCGGCCATGTCAGGAATCAAGTCCGGGACCCTAAGGTTAGTAAACAAACACACTACCGACTGAGATAATGGGTTGGCTCTACACCTATATTAGGTTTTTTAATCACTCCTATACATAGATGGAGAATATAAGTTTAGATAGTGGAGATTAATATAAAAATATAGCCAGCCGAAGCATCTTTTTAAGTTACTTTAGCTTTCCTTGGAACCAACTGAACACCAATTTAATAATTAAAAAAATATGCATGGATAAGAAATTAAATTAAATATGTAAAGGTCTCCCTATGCTCTTAGCCTAAAGAGTAAAATGAGAAAAACCCTACATGATGTGAAAATCATTTATCAAGAATACAAACTCATTAGTGCTTGTTGATAATTACTCAATAGTACTTCAATAATCCCCTTGGGAAATAAATATATTATTACCTATGAACATTATTTGTAATAAAAGGTTAGGATCTTTAAAGAACCAATAAGAACCTTTAACCTAAAAATATATATTGATACTGGTTCTGGTTCTTGGACAATTAACTTTATGGGTTCCTGTTTCAGTTAAGGTTCTGTAAAAATAACTTGATTTCAGTTATTTGTTCAGGTTTGACTCCTTACTTAAAATACAATTTTACAAAGTAAGATTGCCTGAAGCTGCCAGGATATTGCAAGGGTCACTCCTCCCTCTGTATTCCAAACCATCAAAAATTTGAACCCCTCCTTACCCAATATTTATTTTTCCTGCATTAATAGAGCCAGCGTAGGGTATTTAAGGTTACAATCCTTTTATCCCAAGCTTCTAGGTGCCTGAATGCATCACTTTATCAATTTCCTGAGAGATTAAATTAATATATATACTCAAACCAAATACAAGAAACTACATACTGACATCAAACACAATGGAGACTTATATTATTATTAGCACCGCGTCATACTACCCATTCGGGTTGTACGCCCTTACGCTAATATGTAATGGTAAGGTGATTGTGAAATGAAATGGAGGACCTACAGTTTAACATGGAATCCGAACCATGGTGGAGGCCTGGCATTCCCCACATTCATAAGTTGTGATTAATACACGTCTTTTAGAGGTGTAGGAAGGGTTTGGTAATTATATAGATCTGTGCCGGAACCAAGGATTGAACCCCTAACCCCCAGCACAGTGGAGACTTATAATTTAGGCCTAAATCGAAATATAATTACATCGCTGAAAACAAAATAAAGTTAACATAAGTACCCTTTTAGTCCCAAGCAAAAATAAAGAGGGGGGAGGGGGGGAATCCACAACAAACTATACTATTTATATACATAGTCCTTATATAATATTCCTTGTTTGAGGACATTTCTCCTTTAGACCTATCGTGGTGGGTGCCGTGAATCAATAGACACATACACATTTTATGATGATCATCAAAACCATAGTCGTTTCTGTGAGACCGAGCCGAATATTCCACTTTGACCTGAGGACTGTGTCGCACATGTAACAGAACAGGATGGCTCTCCAGTTCAAAGGTTAATTGGTCGTAAGTTACCTGTTTAGAGTCCTATGACGTGAGGATGGGCTAAGCTTTGGTTGGTGAACTGTTGTGTAATTTGGTGTTCCTTTTCTCCCCAGAAATACCTTCCTGGAAATTACAATCTCGAGGCTTTGGTAGTCTCGTTATGAACATTCACTCACGTTATGAATCAACATGCTTTTACAATTAATTTCCGAGCTTATCTGGAATACATTACATGCACTAACACAACTGTAATGTCCATGCCAGTTACCCTACACCAACAAAAAAAACACTTTTGCTTATGGCCAGTGTTCACCCTTGACAACAATGTACCCATTAATCATTGTTTTCCCCCTAACTTTTTGTGGGTGTCATAGTTAAAAAAAAAGTTTACAATACAATACACAACAAATTTGCTCAGAGCCTGATTTCCGTATGAGAGAAACGAGCCTCTGCAGGGTAAAAGAGAAGAGAGTAATCTAGCTCAAACCTCACCAGAGGGGCCAGTTCATGCCATTTGTGAATTATAAGTGGGATTAACCATGTTTTTCTGCAAGATGCATCGTAAAACAAATATGGCCACCACCCCGGCTAAAGAATCATCAAGTAGAAATGAGTAGCTAAATGTGAGGGCCAATCCTGGTCGCTGTGGGGTTGAAGTTGGACCACACATATTAAAAGCACTGTTCCTTAACAGCTTAAATATTTAGGTCGGTTTAAGGGCATTATCTACTTGGGACATAGCAACAAGTCAAACAGAATTCTGCATGTTAATTAATGTATTTATATTTTATTCATTGATTTTTAAAGATATAACCATTGAAAAAAAGAATATCAAACCATTATATAATTTTTAAAATAGTCTTAAAGCGTCAAATAACAATTTCTTTGGCTCTTGAAGTCAATATATTATTTTTAATCACATACAACTCAATCTCTTTGGTTTATCTACGAAAAAGGCGGGTAGGAATCTTCCTGCTAAAATGTAGATTAAAAAGTCTGACGAAGAATTGTCTATCTAGAATATAAAACAAGAAAAAGGAAATGTTAATATGCAATGATTGCTGTCCGGGTGTGAATAGTAGATTGTGTATACCCGTGAGAAGAAGAGGAGATATATTATCAGTACATAAAAAAAGAGGTCTCACAGGGTAAACAACTCATTTTCTTTCCTCTGTTATTATTATTTTGTACATTGTGTCAAAGTGATACACAACCAGTTAACATGAAACCTGCTTTGTAAAATAGTTTCAAGATCAATGCGTAGTAAACAGATTGTCTTGGTAAGCACAATACTATGTGGGGAGGGGTATACAAATCAATCAATGTTTGCTTATGAGTAGGTTAATATCGTTTTGTTTAGTGATATTAGTATTATTCTGCTGGCGACCAGAGTTTTAATGTCCTATTACCCGCCTCGGTGGCGTAGTTGGCTAACGCACTAGTCGTGTTGAGCTTGACCGCCGAGGACGGGGAGATCGAGGTTCAAATCTCGGTCGGGTGAACTGGGGATGGTTTTTCCTAAATGATTTTCCACTCTCCCGCCACGCAAATGCGGGTTCACTTCCTCTAATTTAACCTTCCCAACTCCCAATCCATTAGCGTAATTAGTACTTAGAGAGTATAACCCGAACGGGTAGTAAGACGCAGTGCTAAATAATGCTAAATAATAAATTTAATGTCCTATTAGATAGGTTTTTCAAATCTTGCAGTTCTTCGAAAACTTTGGAGAATAGAGAATGATTAATCAAATTAATTTTTTAAGCCGTTATGTGGCCAGGCTATACGGGAAGGAGTGCATGATATTCAGATGATTGGTATAAAATGGAGGTATTGTTAGTGGTTTTATGACTTTGTATGTAGTGTATATGGTTACATTATTTAGATTCAAAAATGTGGCATGATATTAATAAAGGTTCAAAGTTATTATGTAGGTGCTCCCAAAAATTCACAATCACTCTAAGCTTTGCCAATGAAATATTGCATATCATCCTTTGTGAAAACAATTTGGTTATCTAGTCTAATTCAAAGATTACCAGGCATTTTCGGGGAAATCTTATACAATTTATCTTCTATCCATATATATAAGCATAACGTACAATTCTTGAAAAAAAAAAACACCTTCGACTACATAATTAAGATACCATAATAGTTTGTGATATCCAGACACGATGAATTTTCTTTCAACAGAAAAAGGGGTATATCGTATATCAAAATATTTATGGTGCCTTTAATAGCTGGCAATAGTATTTTGTGACCCTGTATAATTTTTATGTTGTGCATGTACACCTGGTTTATTCTCTTTTTTCAGTCTATCATTCAAATGCTTTAAATAAATGAGTACTTAAGAGAGCTCGAGAATAGTAAATAGCTTTTTTTACTACCCGTTCAATCTATACCCTTATGTACCACTAATGGTTTTATGGATTAGGAAGGTTGTACTTAGAGAAAGTGTACCCACATTTATGTGGAGGGAGGGTGGAAAGTTTTTTTGTAAAACAACTCTTAGTACACCCGACCAAGATTCAAACCCGATTTCCTCATCATTGGCTATTATTCTACAGCTAGAGTAGCGTCTTAGACTATGCGGCCACCAAAGTAGGTAGTAAATATGATAAAGAACCTAGAACTGCTTGCTTTTCTTTTTCTTTACTGAAACTATATCAAAAAAACATAATTTAAAAATTAAATTTGTCATTTGGATTTGATTAGGATCTGTAAAAGTAGTGAGTCCCATAATACTTAAAAGTCTAATTAGAGTTCTAAAAATATTATAAAAGTACATTGAATAGTAACTCCATTCATAATAGGTAGAGTTGAACTTGAGTTAATGAGCAGTCTTTCTATAGTTTCTCATCTTAGTTGGAATATATATTATGGTTCTTGTTGTGCGAGGCAAGGTTTAAGTAATAAATAATGGTGACCTGGCGGTCTAGGGGTAAGGTGTCAGACTTCTGTGGTGGCGGCCGGGGTTCAATCCTCGGTCCCGGCACAGATTAGCCTCCACCGTGGTTCAGATTCCACGTTAAACTGTAGGTCCTCCATTTCATCTCACAATCACCCTACCATCACACATTAGCGCGTATATATTAGTGTGTATAACCCGAACGGGTAGTAAGACGCGGTGCTAATAATAATAATAATAATAATAATAATAATAAAGTAATGCATAGTTTAATATATGTAGAATCCTAAGTATAAATAACCCCATCAATGTTAAGAGAATACCAGTTGATGGGCATGTATATCTACTGAAATAAGGGTCCTGGATTTGATTTCTGGCATGGGCGAAAAATTTATCATTGTTGAAATGTGGATTTACCCTTTCACAGTGATGAATTAACACCCGGGAAATAGATGTTGTACTTGTCCTAGTATTATGATAGATAATATGGGATATGAAGCTATAACATGCCTAACAAGCTGATAGTGGAAATATACGGCTCGAATAAAAAAACTGACCCAGACCATAAGTAAGGCTGGAAACAATACTTGATGTAAAAAAAAAGAAGTCTAGAGCATAGTGGTTCAATGATACATACATGACGGATACAACGCAAGCTATTTTAAGAAGTGAATTGTGTATATAGCTTATACATTATGTATTACATTTCATGTATATAGGTTATACATTTAACATTACTTCACCTTGAATTGGTAATATGTGAGATTAGAATCGAGAACATATGACAGCCTTTATTTAATTTTCATAAATTTCATATTAATGTGAAATATTTAATAAAATATGAATTTTGTTAAACTATAAGCTCTTAGTTGATTTAAAATAAAGGTTTTCTTTATTTTAGAACAATAAAACCAAAATAAACATGTAATAATTATGATATAAAGATTACAGAAAACTATATATAAATTTAATAAATACAGGAGTAATTGGTTTAAGAGAAACAATTATCTTAACAGTAACCTATTTATAAAATGATAGTTGGAAAGAACAAATATAGCCTACTTTTTGATACAATGAATGCCACAAAATATAAATATTTAATGAAGTAAATATTTGTGCAGTTAAAAACACACACATTGGTGGGGACGTGGATTAATTCAGGCTCATCTAGCCTGGTTTGCCGGTTACTGCAAAATTGGGATTTGATTTCCAGCCGAGTATAATGAGGGTGATGTTTTCTTTAATGTTTCCCACCTTCGCTCTGTGCAAGTATGAGTTCATTTCCTCAAATTTCTAAATTGATATTTCCTACCATATTGGTGTAATCAAAAGTTTTATAGGTTGATAGATATATGAGTGGTATAATGCATTGGGAAAACAATTACTTATTTTACTAAACACTACATTTTACAATTTTTGGAAGCATGATTTTACTAGTACTTTCAAGATGACTCATTAGTAACAGTAAGACATATTGATAAAAATGTATTTTAAAACATGGAAAATTATGAAAAAATTGACATTGAGACATTCAAATTAAATAATAAGTAAAACTATAATTATAATGAGGTTCATGTGAGGAAAGAGGCAAAAGAGTTGGCTTCAAAATGTACAGAAAGAAGTATTGTGTGGTGCTATGTTTTTGAAACATTCTGCTCATGCTCAAATTATTTTAAATTCTGCTTTTTGCTTCTATTAATTTATTTAAAAAAATGTTGTCTAAGCTTTTTAATATTCCGAACTTTAAGAAATAAAGATGAATGGCAAATATACTTGCATTTTTTATTGGAAATGGGCTGGTGGTAGGGGGGAGGAGCGGCGAAAGTTCAAAGTCAGGATTAAATTGCAATTTTAGCAAATAATTCATCCAGTCACACTGTTGATGTCTTTTTTCCTAGAATAAATCTTAATTGCAAAATTATGTATGAATTAAATAAGATATTGTGACCATGTAGTTTCAAGGTCCTAGTGACAACAATACAGAGACAATGATTTAAGTTTATAGCTATTTAATAAGCTGTGTCTAGCTAATATCGGTACAGATGTATGAGGTAGTGTTTGATTTGACAACATCTCCCTAGAATATTAAAATTAGAGTATGGAATACAGAGTTAGTAATATAATGTGAATAAATGTGTATTCAAGTATTGTCATTTATACTTTGCTAATGCATAACCATTTCACTTACCTCACTATTATTTAAAAGTAGTGACTTATCAGGGTAGTATCTCATTCGAGTAAACTGGAGGGGACGTCCACAGTAGTTGTGTAGATTAGGAAACACCTGTTTGGTGGAAGGATATGTAACACGAGTTATTTTGCAACCTCAATACTTATACATAATTGGTTTAGTGGCAATTTATTCTGCCTATTGAGTGAAATTTAGCCAAATATCAATAGCCAATGTATACCTATCAATATCATTTTTAATAAATACAAAAGAAAAGAATTACATTTTGTTTAAATTGAGGTTTATACAAGTTGTTGTCAAATAAAATTATGATTATCACTTAAGAGATATTGTATATCATTAAATTTTCAACAACAAAAAAAAGTAAATTATGAATAATGTTAAGTTATGCCATACTCCATCGTGTGAGTCAAAGTAATCTATATTAACCAAGCAGCCGCTGTTGTTTGTTATGATAATGCCAACAATTTTGTGGGTAGAGGATGTCGTGTGGTCAGCACAATGAGTCCTCCAGCCATTTATCTCAGTTTTCTAAATCATAGTTGCTACTTTTTTTTATTCAAGTAGCGCCTTATTGGTCATCATGAGGCTAAGTATGACCCTTTTCCAGACCTACTACTTCATAGATAAAGTTTAGAAGCCCTGGGAATTTAACTTGAGAACTCTGACCAGTAGACCACAGAGGAGATAAAAATTTATGCCACACAGTTGAAAACAATATGGCTGTGTTAAAATTGACAAATTCAATACATTTTGTGCAAGAATTCAACTGAAACTAATATACTTCTTCCAAAAATCATGTGTAAATGTTGATTGAAAATTAAAATATTTTGATGATTTTTTAGCACCAACCATAAATTTTGTAACAACCATTTTAAAGTTTAAAAATGGTGTGAAATTTTAGTTCTGAAATTAGAGGTAAAATATAACAGTGCGTTCTTAATTTATGATAAAAGAGTGAAGTGATGCCGAGAACTCCACATATTAAATTAAAATCAATCTTCCTACAATTCATTGCAACAACACAAATTATAGTATAATAATTAGATCATAAAATGAACTAGAAATAAATAAGTTAATGGAAATACACAATTTGTTAGTATTGTACACTTAAAAAGATGTTAAAATTTATCTTTATGTTCAAAATTTAAAGGAAAAAAAAGAAGAGATATAACTAAATTGTATTGCCATACAAAATAAAAAGTAAAACACAAAATCTGAATTTATAGATATAAATAAAATAGCAGCATATAATGGAAAATAGCAAAGAATATGTTCATGGATATTTTAGGGTCATCCAAAGTTCATCAGTGTATAAAGTAACTGAAAAACTCAATATTAAACTTTTATGGTAGAAATAATCTTTTGGTGTTTATTTTCCTTTGACATAAATGCTGTAATATATATATATATCTTACTTACATTTCATAAATTTTGTGAATAAAATACCTGAGCCGATCCAAAACACCCAAGCAACATTTTAGTTCAGATAAATGCAGCAAAATAGAGATTCTTTATTGTAGGTTTTTTAATAATCAACTTTAAATATTGGATAAAAGTTTGTATGTACAAGGCATCTTATTACCTGGACAGGATAGATACATTATCATAATAGTATTAAAATGATGAGAAAGTAGAATTTTGAGGAAATGTATCATATTTACATGGAGGGTGAGTGGAAAAACATCAATGAAAAAAATTACTTTACAACATCCCGTCAGGATTAAAAAAACAGACCTGGTCATTGGAAAACAAAAATGGACAAGACTGACATCTTTGTTTGTGTGCCCCTGAGTATAGGTTTAGAGGTTTTTTAAAATAAGATTTATTATTTATAATGTACTGTATTTAAATTTATCAAGTTTGAAATTTAACATTTGGGAAGTATTATTGGAGAAATTCTGGATTTAGTGTCATAAGAATTTGGTTAATGCACACATAAAACAAGTTTAAACCTCTATTTAAATGCAAATAGTATAGGTATGACAGAAGATTGGAGAGAAAATCTATATTCTCAATGGATCTTATTTTAAAAACATTAAAGGCTTTTCAATTATACCGTTTTTCCTAATCTCAAGCAGTTTTAGTGAGTGATATTTTATTGAAAAAAGAGGGTCAGCTAATATGTTGTGTTCAAGTGTCAATGAGTTAAATGTAGAAACTAAAAGAACAAATACAACTCGAATCCAACCATAATTACTTTTTCAATGTCAGGTTTTGTTGAGGTTAAATTTAACTTCAAGTTAAGAAATTTGCTACCGGTTTCAATTTCAGGTTATCACATAACCTCAACTTAAACTTCTGGTTCCACTGATGTAGAGGTTAATGAGTGGACCACAAGTTAAATAGAAAACCACATAGCCAACATTCTTTTTGTAAGCTAACTGTTCGAAACATTCCAGTGTGTGCTGTTGGATTTAATTGAAAAAACAAATGTTTACTGATGTTATTTGATTCATATTAGGACAATGAAGACATATAATAAGCGAGAGTATTTTAATAGGAGTTAAGGACATACACTTCAGCCATGAATTATTTAAAATATTTTGATGAGTTAGATTACTTTTACATGTTTCAGATTGACAAAAATTACTGTCACCAATTTGTTAGGGCATATTGGCGATTGTTTTGAAAGCTCAACAAACAGTTGGGAGCTTGAATATTGGAAATTTATAAAATGAATATAAAATTAATCAAGGGTACTTTGGTGAATGAATAGTCTGGGCATGGGTATAAGTTTATTTTGGTGGCAGATAATATCAAATGAAAAGTAAACAATTATCAATTTCTATTAATATAGTATCATCTTTGGGATAAATAAATCTTGGTTTAATTTTTAATCCATCTTTCAAGCACTTCAGAGAAAGTTCACAGAAAACAACATAAAAATAAGTACACCAAGTGTGGATGAAGCTCAATAATATTAAGTGTGTTTTGGTTAGTTAAGGATCAATAAAACCAGTTGATAAATGTCACCTGGAAATGGGAATCAAACTGAGAACTTTTGACTTGGCACGCCAAAACTCTACCATTGATCTATACAAGATTCTTCCTGAGCTTGGGGTCATTCTTCACTCATAGCTTAAGGCTGAATATGTGATGAATGTTGACCATTGACGCGGTAAGCCAAAAGTTTTTGGTTAAATTCCTGTGTCCTGGTGTCATTTTTCAACTAATTTAAATTAATTGAATGTGGTCTCCTCTATTCAGACATTCCCATAATTAAAATAATTTGCAACTTGTGTGTTGATATAAAAGCTTAGGATAAATACTTAAGATGTGTAATAACGTTAAATGAACTAACTGATTTTTGTATTGCGTTTTTTAAAGAACAGATAAGGCATTTTCTTTAAATTCATATTTTTATCTTTATTTTTCAGGGACATATAGCTTACACTATAGTGTAATATATAGTAAACTGAAATAACTTTAAGTAGTGTAAAAACATTTGACTACATTTTCAGAAAATATTTTCATAATAAAAAAAGAGAAAAATTATGGTTTATAGATCAATTTAGATATTTAAGGCAAAATAAATTCAAAATTGTTGCCAAACTATCGCTTTGGAGGGTGGGTGGGAGAAGACCATTGTAATGAGCAGTCTTAGTAAGTAAGCAGGGATGCTACCTGAACTCAACTTCGGGGAGGCCGGCCGAAGGACTCAAGAAGGATAATTTTGTCTTCTCTCTAGTGGAACTGTGTTTAAAGTTAGTTTTTTGTTGTTGTTGTTGTTGCTAAAACTGGCCCTTGATTGTACTGTTATCACTGAGGGCTGACTGCATGTAGCGATCCCCATATTTAATGACCCACGCTAACCCAGAGCCCCCAGGTTAAATGCCTGTGTTCTGTGGGAGAGCTTAAGTCTTTCAACAAGGGTATGGCTAGGTGCCATCAAGAATTGGTGTTTTTTTAATGCTTATTTTAAACATGGTTTCACTAGAGAGAGGACATAAATATCCATTTCGAATCAAACAACCACCTTCCACAAAGTTAGGTTCATTTAATGACCCCCCAGTTGTTGAGAAAAAACTATTCACACCTAGATGCGGTAGCAAGTGTTTAAGTATTCTAGTTTAATCTCAAGCAGGGTCAAATAGATTATTGGGCTTATTTATTCTGCCAGATTTAAAAAATAACCTATGTAATCAAATAGGACTTTCTTGCAGTTATTATTATTATTATTATTATTATTATTATTATTATTATTATTATTATTATTAGCACGGCATCTTACTACCCGTTCGGGTTATACGCACTTACGCTAATGTGTAATGGTAGGGTGATTGTGAGATGAAATGGAGGACAGTTTAACGTGGAATCTGAGCCACGGTGGAGGCCTGGCATTCCCCACATTCATACTGATTAATAAAAAAGAAAATAGTGTAATTGAAAAATTAAATGAATATTGAAACAATAACATGTACAAAAAATGATAGTAAATAAAATTACATAGGTATTAAAAGAGGAGTACATATGTATAATTAAGAAATAGGTAAACTAGGTAATTGCTTATAATATAAAAACAATTTTTGTTTCTGATATTTTCATAATTTAATTATGTACATCTCAAATATATGTCTTACTGGACTAAATTTCATCACCACACATTTATTTATATTCAATAACAATGACACCTGCATCTGTGGTTGCATGGTCTAATGTGTTACTATGATTTACAACTTTCTCCCCAAATAAATGTGAGAAAATTACCTATCAAATTCAACCTTTCTTCTCACTATTTCATTAGCATAAGACGTAAATGCGCAAGGCCTAACTAGGACCCAAGACACAGTGAAAAGTAATAGCAATTTTAAAAATGTACAAAAAATTACAAAATCTAGCAACAGATTTTTAATTAACTTTTAGAATTAAAAGGTGGTGTTTTAATTAGTGGGTGCAGTTTTCATTTAATGAAAACTAATGTAAAAAGTACTTATATAAGAATGATTCTTAGAGTAAACTTTACAATAATCTACTAAGAAGATCAAAAAGCTATACACTTTATTACTCTCTAGATGCATACTATCTCAAGAATGCCAAGACATACACTCACATTTGTACATATAAAATCAAAGAACATATCTCTAAAAGCAAGATCCACTAGACGTTACCAACATGACAATGACAAATATACTATGTATAGCATACACTACACCTATTATATTTAATAATAATGAACAGGGTTAATCTTCCAAAATACAAAATATCAATGGGCAATAGAAAAAAGTAACAGATAGCACACATGACTTGTTTAAAATATTTACGTATGTATCCAATATTTATTCATGATATATTCTATAACTTAGTTCAATGCGGTAGGCAGTTTTAATATGTGTATCCTTTCTATTATCTGGTAGCTCAGTTAATTCCTTAATTATGTGAGATTTCCGATTCAAACCAACAATTTTTGTTTGTGAGTATATTCAATATCACAGTTTTTACTTGGTAAGTTATAGGAGAACTTAACCTTTTCGCCAATTTTAATGGCACTCATGAACCAATTCAGCAATCCTTAACAACCGCAATTTGTTTTTCAAATACCTACTAATTAACAAATTCTCACAAATGTAAAAGGTTTAAGTTTCAATTCTCAGATTAGTTTTATAAACTACATATGTAACAA
Source organism: Timema californicum (assembly GCA_902141385.1). NCBI lineage: Eukaryota > Metazoa > Arthropoda > Insecta > Phasmatodea > Timematidae > Timema > Timema californicum. The sequence goes on from CABFOW010000954.1 coordinate 43,953, forward strand.
AATTGTATTTTATCTAATCTAGTTTTAGTTTACAATCTCTCTGTAAAGCAACTTAATAGTGAGTAGCAGCAATAATGGTTTTGTTGGATTTAGCTTAAACTAGTAAACAGGACCTCCAATTTTAATCAAGTCTTTAATATGATCATCAATGCTAAGTCTATAATAATAATAGACAATTTTTTAGCAATGTGTCTAGTTATTAATTTGGGTTATACACATTTGTACTAATTAGGCTAATGTGTTAGGGATTAGAAAGGTTTAAATTAGAGAAAGTACACCCACATCTGTGCTGAAAACAACCCTCAGCCAACCTGAGAGATTTGAGACCTGATCTCTCCTTTACCAATGGTCTTGTCTATTGAATGACATGAAAACAGTATAAAAGAGTGATGAAGGCGTATTTAGAGCAAATGTATGGCAAAAACATAGAAAAAGTGGCAGAAAATAGAGAAAATGATATGAGTGTAAAAATTATCTGGCTAAAGTGTTAAAGAATGGCAAAGCTACATGCGTAGATGAGATCACAAGTGAAATATTTAAGTGTTTGGGTATGGTACTTTTTGCCAGATTATGTGAATTGTTAAATGTGTGTGCTGGAATTTTGAATGTTCTTAATGACTCGAAAAATGCTGTAAATATTCCTTTGTACAAAGGCAAGGCAGTAAGAGTGAATGTAAGAATTTGTAATGTATTGATTTGGATTAATCTAAATTATGTAAAAAGTCATGGATGAAGGTAATTTTTCTTTAAAGCAATATAGGTAGAGTATCCTTTTAAGATTCATTCATGAAGAAACATGCGATTCCCAGAAAATATGTGAAAAGAATCTCACCCTAAAGTATATTTTTTATACCATCTTTCCTGGTAAAAGAGCAACTGCGTTGCTTCTTGTTAAAGGGAACAACTTCATAGTATTTGGCATAAGACGACATTTATCTATACCAATAAGAAGCTAGTCTTCACAAAACCTGTCGCTAGAACTCTTTCTATTAGTTGAATTTTACACTTTTGAAAAGGGGAGAGAAATGCAAGGGGTAGGTCATATATAAACCATTGTGCGTATGTTTATGGCATGAGGAGGATGATCTCCGGCATCTCACATCTACACCGAGATCACGCTCACGCACGAGTCAGTCACAGTCTAACACATTATAAAATAAATCACTTCAATATCACAAGTGTGCAGTTATATGAAACATTTAATTGAAATATGTGCAAGTAATTTACTGGTGTAATATAAATAAACCGTGTGTGAAATAACAGCCATCAACATTTCTCTTTCTTTAATAATATTAATACCGATTTAATTAGTGCTCGAACACGGAGCTATAGACAGCTGATTAAACGGTATCTTTTCCGTACAGTGGTGATAGGCGCTCGATAACGGAGCTTAAGACAACCTAAAATCATCACAGCATATAACAGGGAGTTAATCCGCAGTGAATCAATCGACGTCCGAAGCGGGGCGATTGATCACATGGTACTAAGATCGACGCCTGAAAGAGTGGCGCGATAAATCGATATTATTACAAATTATAGGGCAATTGAATTGGGAAATACTAGAACCTTTTAAGTCAGTCCACCCAAATTTTTGAAGACTAATAAAAAAACTGTTTAGCACTTAAAAGGTCAATTTGAAAAAAATACAAAAATGAATAAAATATAGATAGTAAATGAAAGCAAATTCTGTTTTTTTAATCCAATTAAAAAAACAGAATTATTTTGTTTGAAATAAGGTGTTTGAAATGATAACACTTTTTATCCCAAAAATATTTTTTGGGCTAAGATTTAAGTTTTAGAAAACATTAAAGGTTGTTTAAACATCTTTTACGCTAAAACTGAAAAATTAAAAGTTAGCATTTTCAAACAAAACAAAACCCTTTATAAACAAACATTTTCTAAAATAGTTTTTTTTTAAATTTGAGAGGTTTTTAAAAAAAAATATAGTTTGATCTTAATATTCCTTTAAATTAAAGAAAAGGGTATAAAATAGATAATTTTTTAAGGCAAATCAACATCGCTAGCATTAACAAAAAGGTTCTAAGTTAGTGAATCGAATGTTTTTGTTTTATTCAGGATTTTACAGACCACCTATATTATGTTTTATATTTATAGCTTAAAGTGTTTATGCATAGGTAGTTATATTTACCTTTGTGGAATCATTTCCCACCATTATCTCAGAATCTTATAAAGAGTGACCTAGTATGTTTTAATATTCCCCAGTTCAATTAGTTAGTTAAGTACCCCAGAAATGTATTTGGGAGTCTTAGCCCTTTTAGTGCCATGAACCAATCTGATCATCTCCGCCTAATATCACTAAAAGTTTCACGATCAGACTTGATCGGCTCGGCCCAATACCGTTAAAAGTGCCAGAGCTGATAAGCAATACAAAGATCTGAAAAACCTTCCTGCAGTTTATATACATCTTTGTATTGCTCTTAGAACTCTTTTAATGCTGCCTGTTACATTTTATAGTGCTGAGAGAAGTTTTATTGTAGTTAAAACTGATAAAACCTACCGAGTACAATGCTACAATAAATATTATGCGCACTCGCACTTCCATCTAATGAGTGTTAAAAAGTTAAAGGAATTAGTGGAGCTGTTTGCTAGGGCTATACCAAGGAAAATTTATTATTAAGCTGTTTTTGCTGTGTGTGTGTGTGTATATATATATATATATATATATATATATATATCCAGCCACATTTCTGAACAGACCTTTCACTAATTTAGTCGTGAGTAATATAGTAGATATATTTAAAAATGTCGTTAAGTCAGTCCCATCGCTAACCCAAAAGGCGACGTCGAGATGTTTCCCTACCAGACCAAAAATCCTACAGCTATGTTATTTAATAGAAATATAATTGTTTCAATGCATCATCCAATCCTTCATATTCGCCTCATGTCAACACAACAGAGAACATAGACATAATATGTCTTATATCAAAAGAAGAATTTGCACTCTAAGACGTTGAAATATTTCTTGAGAATAGGGGAAATGCAGCACTGTTTGTCTACTATCACTAATAAGCTATAAGAGGTTTCTGAAATGTCTTTCTCAATGCAGAAATGACAAAGAATTATAAGACCTATTAGGGAAATGCAAGATATTGTAGAAAAAAAGTATTTTTATGCAAAAAAAGATTAACAATATGTAACAAGGTCTTGAATTAATATTTTAGCAAAACAATGTTTTAAGATGAACATCATAATTTGCCCTCACCACAATTCTTTAAGTTTCCGAATTATTCTTGGGCGAGTCGCGTAAACATAACCCTTTAACATGCTCCATAAGAAAAAGTCTGTGCTGGCTGCCTGGATTCAGTTCAGGTATAATAAATCGTGCACAAAACTCCTTAACCTGATAAAAGGTCATGTATAAATATTCAATCCGCTTGTCATGTGATTCAACATCAAAGTCTTATTTTAGACTTGATTGTGGCAACTCCTACCTCAATGCGAATTTCTTCAAAATCGTTTATTAATTGTTATAAATCTGATCAATGAGTTTTAGATAGCTATAGTGTAGTAAACTCATTGAGCTTTTTCTTATCTTAGAGCTTGTGGAGGCTGTCAAATGGCCAGTTATCACTTTAAACCTAACTTTGGGCTGTGCATACAACATAATGATATAAACTAAATAAACAAAAGTAAAAAAACAATAAAAACAGAGCCATCAAATACATATGATACACATGGCTATATTTATTAATTTTCAAAAAATACATCAAATTGACGATATCACTAACCCAAATTAATTAGTATAGCCGAAATAAGCCACGAAGAAACGAGAAAAAGAAAAATAATAAAACAAACAAAATATTGTTCATTCTATCCAAACATAAATAGACACCAAGGAATACTGAAACAAATGGCTCCCTGGCCCAGACAAACCAAAATATGTAGCATTAAAGTCATGTTAATAGAATGACTAGACCCATGAAGGACAAGTATTATGAACACAGACACCAATCGTATTATAGGAAACAGGATAGGGTATAGTCAACCAATCATCCCTTTACTTATCCCATTAGTGTAGGTCTTGTCTAGATCAGTCACTTAGTACACTTACAAGTATGTGGAATCCTGGGGATGCTTCCATGATAAATTGCAATTTTTTTTGTATTTATTATTTAGCAACGCGTCTTACTACCCGTTTGGGTTATACGCTTTTAAGTACTAATTACGCTAATGGATTAGGAATTGGGAAGGTTGAATTAGAGGAGGTGAACCCGCATTTGCGTGGAGGTAAAGTGGAAAACCATTTAGGAAAAACCACCCCCAGTTCACCTGACCGGGATTCGAACCTCGATCGCCCCGTCCTCAGCAGTCGAGCTCAACACGACAAGCGCGTTAGCCAACTACACCACCGAGCCGGGTGCAATTTTTTTTTTTAGTTAACACAAATGTAGTTAATGGGTTTCAATATACAATAACCTAACCTTACAAATATTTTCATAGCTCATTTGTTTTCTCTTTCTCTTTTAATACCTTACTCGTGGTACTATTATAGCTTCATATATCAGCTTCAATATAAAGTATTCAGACTGGCTAAAAAATATTGTGGTTCAATGATGAATGACATTACAATTAGAGATGGGCGATATATCACTGACTGTGATTTTTTCACCGATACCATTTGATCACTGATACTCCCAGTTACTCGATCCCAAAAGTATCGGTGATTGAGATATCAGTGATACTCGAAATACTCACAATACTCGAAATACTCGAAATACTCGAAATACTCGAAATACTCGAAATACTCACAATACTCGAAATACTCGCAATACTCGAGCTACGGAGCTAGTATTGCTTCTTTTTCTAGACACTCGAATAAATACTCGCTTCACGGCCTTTGTTATTCTTTTATTTTTTATTTTCTACCAACTAATTGAGAATCGACCTTATTGACTGGCATGTTTTACGTGTTATTTCTATTTAAAACACTTGATCTCTTAGAGCTCATTTATCAAAAACAGTATAAGATTGCTACGTAAAAATGACTTTAATAGTTTAAATGTTTCCTTCACATGCATTTTCAATACAAAACATTTGTTGTTAAGAGCAAAATACAAAAGCAAGCTTAGCTTACTAAGCAAATCACATTTCGGATTCTTTTTAAAAGTAGGCTACGAAAAAAAATCATTTCTTTTTTTCGGTGATCCTATCCCCAAAATCGCAAATAATGAATTAAAATAAGTAACAAAATAGAAAAAATAGAAATAAACCTTAATATTTACAATGCGTTGATGATCCTCATCATCCTATAGTCTAATCTAAAGTGTGTTTATATAATAATTGATTAAATATTTTCTAGCATCTTATAGGTTTATTTGCTTCTAATAGATGTATAGCTCATCTACTATTATATGTACGGTATTTAAAATAAAATAACACTACAATAATATAATATATGACCTGCTTTCCAAACGTTTTCTAAACAAATCACCATTATGTTATGTTCATTTTTAATCTCACATAAATTTTAATTGTAGTGAAATAGATCACTAAATAAATTACACAATTACAAGAGTTTCTCATAGTACGTAAAATAAGTTAATATTGGTATTCAAGTTTAACATAATGTTTGTTGGACCACTAATTTTGCCCAAATTACATAACATTTCACTATAAAATACTAAATAACATATTTTATTTCTCTATTTTTCAATTGTATTAAACTTCTTAAAACGCATACTTTTGTATTGACTGTACATTAGTCAGGCAACACGAAACCCGGAGATTAGGTAGCTGTATGTCAATAATGTCAATGTCAGTGCCGAGTGCCGACAGAAAGAGCTTATGTTAAGTCTTTAAGTATCGAATTCCATTGCAAGCCGCCAAACTTCCAAGTAATTAGTTCTCCTTTCAAGTTCCAACCGACAACCGAATGTCATGGGATTATTCGAGTAAATAGTAAATACCCAGTACTCAGAAATACTCCATACTCCTACTCGATACTCGATTGTACGCGCCTACTCGGACAGCAGCTAAATACTAACAGTGGAAAATCACTGGTATATATCACCGATATTTTAAAATCACAGTCACTGTATTCACTGATATCGTAAAATCACTGTTTTTCCCATCTCTAATTACAATAACTTATTGTAATGAAAGGTCAAATCATGCCTGCACCAGGGAACATAAGACCAAACAACATTGTTCTTTGACTGCGCCAAGGAAAGGGTTGAGGTAAAGTTAAGGAAAGATAGGGAAGGAGAGAAAAAGTCTAACCCCCAAAACATAGAAAATAATTATACACGGTTTGTTTCTTAACTAGAATCAATTTAGCATCTGTAGACACTTGAATATTCTTTACTTTGAGATAGAGGTGTTCTCAAATACTATAATTAAATAGAGCCATTCAAAATATGCATTTGAGTTAAGACCAATTTTTAAAAATATTTTACCATAACATTTTTTAGAGGGAGGGGGGGAGCTACCATTTCATGTAATATAATTTTCAACATGGTTAAACTACAGAGTATGCACAATGCCAGGGCTGCCGTTTTTACTGATAGTAATCGTTTTTGTGGATTTTAAAGGGTATAAAAAGGATCACAGGATATTTATTTTCAAGGATATTCAGGCTATTTTTTTAGGTTAAATTTAAAATCAAGACTACTACTTTTAATTAATTTGATAATTAAATTTTGATATCAATTAATCAATTCTGTTTTCAGGCTTTAAAAGCTATAGGCAGCCATGATGTCTAAGCATAGATTAACAATTGATTATTTTGATAATGATATTCATAAAAATTGAGGGTAGTGATATTGTGAAAGAGAGTTTGACATTCCTAAGTGTAAAATGTTTTGTGGGTATTTATATATAATTTTTCTATATTTATAAATTCTATTTTAATAAATAGTTAAATACACAATATGAACGAAAAACATAAGCAGTGATATACAAGTTTTGTAATTTTACCATCTCATGGGACCGCAGGGATTCCTGTATGAAAAACACTGAATCATAAAAACAGAAGTGTGTGCCTGAAATTTTGGGAGATACCAAACGCCAGGAATAGGTAACCACTCTGTTGAATATGGCCAAGGAAAAGAAAGATTTATCATATGAATTGAAAAAAAGACGTGTGAGGAGGTAATTTGAATACCATATGCAAAAATTGACTCAAGGATTTCTTGCAACATACAAACATTTTCTGACTAGCAAAGACAATATTTTCATTTGAGCTAGTATAGTTTAAAATATAGAATCGTTGCTGAAGTGAAGTCAGTTTTTAATGATATATGTATAAATATTTTATTTTATCACGTCTTACTAACTGCTCAGGTTATACACATGTATGATAACTATAATGGGGAAGAGACGAGGAAGACATTTTAGAGGTAATCTACCTGTATTTGCATTTAAAACTGTGGGAAAATCCAACCTCAAGAAGCCCAAACAATACTAAAACACCCGTCTCCCAGTTATTGACAGGCCAACTTAATGCGGGTGACACCTTATATCATTCGGCAATGGAAGTGGGTTTTTAATGGTATGGTTTACCTTCTTCTTTCCAGAATAATATGGGTGCGTTGATTTATAGACTTTCAGTTTTATTTCTGAGTTTAGTTAATTATAAGTTTCTAATAGCAAGAACAGATTAAGAAAAAAAAATAACTTTTTATTTTATTAATATGTTTTTTAGTTTTCCTTCTTATTATTAATAAACTCTAATAATGATTATAATACTTTTTTCTCACTGTCTTAATACCAGTTTGTTTATATAGATTTTAACTTTACAAATGGAGGTTAAGAATGAGGTAAGTAAAATTTGAGAATAAATTTAGCTGAGTTTGCAAAGTCAGATGAAGCAAAACCCACGAGGAAAAACAACACTAAATTTATCCGGCAGTTATTAAAACTGAAACCTTCCCCTTATCAGCAAATTAGACTAGATGAGACTGCCATTTAATTAATTGATGTCCCCACAATTTGGGCCCAAGCTTATTATTACAAAATTTTTTTCTTAAAAACCTCTTCTAATTTTTAGTTAACTATTATAGATATAAGAAAGTACCCTTTTCTTAATATAATATTATGAACCTTAAAAGTTTTTTCAAGGGTTATTTTATATATATATCTAATTATTTTCAATTACATTTCTTAAGTGTCATTTATGTTAAGATTATGTCTCTGTTTCCATTTAGAAGTTCCATCAGTTTTACAAATTACTCATTCATATTTTTGTTTTTGGTTCTCTTCTCCAAGAAATTAAACTATGGATTTTGAATGACTCCTTGAATTACTAATACTGAAACATTGGCATGTATCTTCGATTTTACATTTATTTAAGTTGGCTAGTTAAAATCGTCTCTTAAAAGTGTTATTAAATATCCAAAATTACTTTGGCAGAAAAGATCACAAATATACTTACACACATAGAAAAGCAATTCTACAATAGAGATTTGATTGCTACTTAGAAAAAATAAACATTTATAAATTTGTGTTATTGCAATGATTTATTCTATTAAACATACAGCACTAAAGGTATACAGTATTAATTTACTGCCATGCATTTCACAATACAATTACTGAACTTAAACCACACTACATGAAAAATTAGGAACAAAACAAACATAAACAAGCTAAACAAACAAGTGCCTTGACTAAGAAAAAAATCACTTACTTTAGCATCCCCTGTAGACTCCTTGTTTCCATGAAGAGTTAGTCTACTCACACCTTCTGAAAGTGAATACTGGTTTTATGTGAAATTGTCATGATAGGTTACAAGTAAAGAATTTAAATACTAGTTGTTAAAATGTTACATTATGCGAGTGTCTGCTTGTTGGAAGAATATATACTAAATAAAGTGATAGGATTATAAAAAGGAAAAAACACAATTTGAGTTTTAAATCAAAAATCAAAAACTATAAAGAAAAGGAATTGCTGTCTATAAAAAAGATATTTAAACTAATGTGATTAAACTGCATTTAGCTATTATTAAAAAAATGAGAAAGGTTGGAATTAACTTAGATATTCCAGAAAAACATTATGGCGAAATATTTTATAAAAATGGAAATAATTGATAGAAATCAAGTAAAAGTAAAATAATAAGTGCAAATTTAATGAAGAAATCCCACCCAGGGTAATATTAAAAATGTGGGAAAATTCAATGTACAAATTTGACCTCTTATTCCTTTCTTCTGTCTTCTAGAGAAGTGGTCACAAACACATTTAAACACATATTGAGTAATATTAAAACTTTGTATATTTCATCAAACAAAAAACGGAAAGAGTAAAGACATTTTACACAAACACTAAACTACTCTATTTAGAATTCAAAAAGAAATTGTTATAAAAACTGTTGTAGGAGTAAAAATAAAAATTAACATGGAAATAAAGGGAGTAGTAATAATAACAAAACCCACCTCGGTGGCGTAGTTGGCTAACGCACTAGTCGTGTTGAGCTCGACTGCTAAGGACGGGGAGATCGAAGTTCGAATCTCAGTCGGGTGAACTGGGGATGTTTTTTCCACTCTCTCTCTCTCCACGCAAATGCGGGTTCATTTCCTCTAATTCAACCTCCCTAATTCCTAATTCATTAGCGTACCCAAACGGGTAGTAAGACGCGGTGCTAAATATTAATAGTAAAATAGAATATATAATTTGGAGATAGGAGAAGAAATTGAAGATAAGGAGCATTGTGTGTGTATACGATAAATCTCTAGGGAGGGTGAACATATTAATAGTGAGATAGTTTCTGCTACCCTAAAGGATTTTAACATAACTATTATTATTAGTGTATTATTATTTGTGTAAAATGTACTGGAGCATTAGCTTCTCTAATTTTGGTGGGGGACACAATGCTTACCTTCAATATCTTCTCCTATCTCCAAAATAGAAAAATTTCAATATACTTCTCCTAGTTAAGGTAGTACTAACTTAATACAAGTTGTATATCAACCTAATATGAAATATTACCTTGATCTTTAAGTATGAAATGAGGCATGCACACAGCATTTTGCTTTCTATTTGAATAATTTTTGAGGGGGTTTGAGTTATTTGTAAACTATACACCCGCTATTTTTTCCATTGGCTGACTTAACTAAACCATAATTTATTTATGTAAACGTAACTTATTCACACAGTAAAAAAAAAAAGAATTCATCAAAGATAATATATCATTATTGTGCTATTGCGTACTTTAGGGTCTAGCTGCGCAGAAACGTGTTCTGTAATCATGTGTTTTTCTTTTCTTCAAGATATGTGACATCAGCTGCATGCAAAGTAATGAGCTCTCCAAGATCGATCACTTGTTGAGCACTCCTTGAGATCAGTTCTTAAAGCACGTTTAAGTGTAATGTCGAAGTAACAATTTACCGCTGTTGTAAATAGTTGTTTAGTTATTTTATCATTTAAATGAAAATTAATATATTGATCATTTAAATGAGTGTTAGTAATATAAAAAACAGCAGAGACAAAACATTCCAATGCCTGGTAATATTTTTATTTGTATGTCAATAAAAATTACCTAGCAATGCCTTTCCTAGCATTTTTTCTTTAGGTAAGCCTGGTAATGACATCATAGCCTAATTATTCTGTCCACTTATTTTTGAAGCAAACTTTAATTATTTTCTTACTGTATGTTTAGATGGCCTAATTAATTTGAAAACAAAATAGGTATATTCTAAGAATTATGTGTTTATGATATGTGCTGTGTCATGTCTTTATTTATTTTTTCTTTCAGGGTCCTAATTGATGTATATTATGAGAGTGCAGTAAGCCTAACAATGAAATTAAATATATCTAATCAAATTTAACGTTTATTCCAAAATACCTTCTACTATCATCAAAATCATAAAAGTGGCAAAATTAAATAATTCTTGTTTTTTAGTATTATTAATGTACATGTTTGTAATATTGAAGAAAACTAAAACTAAATCAAAAGTGGTTACTGGCAATGAAATATCAACACCTGCAATAACTGCAAAAAGGTTTATAGGCCCAGCCCTTTAAAGTTCCCATAATTATTTAGATTACTCTCATAGTGATTACTTTAATATATACAACACTCTGGCAACTAACAATTATACCCGTGGTTTATTAGAAGTTGATGCCAATAACGCTACTGAGAATTTTACTAAAATAGTCCAAAAACTATTCTACATTTATGTTTCTAAAACTAATTTTTAAAAATTTCTTTAAATTTATCAAATGGTTTTCATCCTCACTTAAATATTATATAAGAAAAAAAAACTTTTTGAAAATAATAAAATAAACAATATTAATAGAAAACTATATAAATCTTGTTAATACTTTTATAAATTAGTTGAAGAAACTTTATCTATTGATAAAGCTATCTGGATCAACTTAAAAGAAACAGAAACCAGTCTCAAGAGCAAACCCAAGGATTTTTGGAAATATGTTAAAAATAATCTTATAAGCAGAACCTCCTCCTCTTATCTTGAAATTAATGGGAACATTATTTATAAATTTGGAAGATATTTCGGCTCAGTGTATTACTCTGTTTAAGCAGTTGTAGCCTGTCATATTATTTAAAGTGATGCGTCTTTGAATCCTAGCCACACTACTTCAGCTGTATCGCTTGCTATTAAAATATTATGTTCATCCAGTTGTGCTAGGGTGAATGTAATTCTAAGGTTTAATTGTTTTATTTATTTATTTATTTAGCACTGCGCCTCACTACTCGTTCGGGTTATAATTTTAAGTACTAATTAAGATAATGGGTTAGAAAATGGGAAAGATTGAATATAGAGGAATTGAACACACCCTTGCGTGGAGGGAGAGTGTAAAGCCATTTAGGTAAAAACCATCCCCAGTTCACCCAAGCAAGATTTTAACCGCGATCTTCCCAACCTTGGCAGTCTAGCTCAATACAAACCTAGCATGTTAGCTAACGATGCCACCGAGGTGGGTGTTTAATTGTTAAAGGTCGTGCTAATATCTCCAATCCATTGTTAGCATATATTTTCAACCTTAGTTTGTCAAGTGAAACGTTTCCTGAAGCACAGAAAAAAATTATATAGTCATTCACATACACAAAAAATGTGCTAAAATCAACATTTATAACCATATGTCTGTTTCTCTATTAAATACTCTTTCATAATTGAGAGATTAATACATAAGCATATGTTTCACCATCTGAAAAACAATCTTTCTGAAAATAAACATGGGGCTATGAAAAAATCAAAATAGTGAAACCAGCTTGGTAGAATTTATGGGACATGTTACCCCTTGAGTGTCTAACTCAACGTCAGAATGATGCAGTTTATTTTGATCAAAGTAAAGCTTCAGATCTATGTCAACACAATTTTCTCTCTAAACTTCAGTCATTTTCACCTGTCAACTTTCTATGTAAATTGGTTTAGGTGTTACTTGCAATATAATTTTGTACCATTGAAATTAATTCTAGTACACCCTACTATTGGTATACCTCAATGGTAAAATTGAGGTCCTCTTCTTTTTAATGTGTGTATTGATGGCACAAGTAATTTACTGTCTTTAAAACTATTTACTGTTTGCTGCTGATCTCAAACTATTCAAAAACAATAATTCACTTGAGGATTGTTTGGATTTGAAAATAGACATAAATGGTATATTACGATGGGCTACTGAAAATGAATGTCAATCAATAAATCTAAAACTATAACACTAAAGATATAACTTTCAGTGGGAAAACCCTTCCTATTTTTTCATTTTTAAACTTGATATTGATAATATTGAATGCTATCTTTGTAATGATGACCTATATTAGACCATAAGCTCTAGTTTAACCATAATGTTGATAATAGAGTTTCTCACTTTCTTAAATCATTCAGTCATATTAATAATTCTGTCACTTGCTCATTCTCTAAAGTTGACTATTATAAATTTGTATTTTGCTTTGGTCAGATCCAGATTAGAATGCTAATGTGGCGTGGAATTCTGTATTCTGAAATGAATCTCTAAGATTTGAAAGCATTCAAAGCAAATTTATCGCTGCTTGCTGAGATAATTTTTTTCCCAACAATTTTAACAATGCTTATGATAAAAATCAAACCTTTTATGGCTCCAAACTTTCTAACCAAGACTATATAGGGATGCCCTTTAAGTTTTAAACATTTTTAATAAAAACATTTCTTACTATCTACCAATGAATATTTGGTCATTATTGGATAATATCATTATTCTATAAGTCCTAAAATATTTTCTATAAGCCTTTTCATAAACTTCAAAAACTCAACCCTCTCGGCCGTTGTATAAGCAACACTAACTATAGATTTATTGAATGAGATCCATACCATTAAAGAAGAACTAAAATTGGAGTTATCTATTCCTCCACCATTGTGCTATTCAGGTATATCCCATGCTATTGGTACTATTTTTTTTTAAGTTAATGAGTGATTAGCCCAAAGCACAAAACAAACATGAAAAGGAAAAATAACATGATAAAATAAAGTTTCACGTTTGACTCCCATGTCCAGGTATCATTTTTGAATATATATTTTTAAAAAGGATATGCTATTATTACACAAACCTGTTCTGAGTGACGTGGAAATTAAAGAGTTGGGTGGAATAGATAGTACACTCATGTGATGAGTGACAGGAACTCCTGTGTATACCATGGTAGGTTTGTTAGTATCGCTGCAACATTTTCTTATGAGCTCTCCACCTACAGAAAACATAAGTTTATTAATTATTACAAAAGTATAGTTAGTTATGGTATTGAGCTAGAAATAAGATTTAAGAAAATGCAAAGTGGAAATATATAACAGACACATGTTTTATTTTGGATTTAAGTAATTGAAGAAAAATGAGTTGGCACTTTATATGACCTATAATAAAAGCACTGAAACTGATACGATTATTAAGTATAGTTAAATTTCAGAAATCACAAACGTTGAATCATTCTGTCTTGTATACCGCAACCAAAATATTTTAATAAAAATAGAAAAGTGATACAACTTCAAGTTGCCACTTATCAGAATTCAGAAATGCTGATTTAAGTAAACACAATCTTGATTTGTAGCAGTTCTAATTTCTACAGCCACCCAAAGTGAATAAAAATTCAAAATTTAATATTTACAATTTAACTAACCTATTCGATGAGTTTTACTTAAATATGAACAAGTACAATGTTAATTAATATGTAATAAGGATAAACTGGCTACAAATACTGTGTGTGTGTGTGTGTGTGTGTGTGTGTGTGAGAGAGAGAGAGAGGTGGTATGGAGGAGGGGGTGAGTGCTTGATTGGATGAGTGTGTATGTGGGGGAGGGATGAGTGTTTGTTGGTGAATGAATGAATGTGTGTGAGAAGGTGAGTGAGTATGAGAGGGTGAGTGAGTATGAGAGGGTGAGTGGGTGAAAGGGTGAGTGTGAGTGTGAGAATGCATGAGTGAATGAGTGAATGAATGGATGGGTGAATGAGTGGGTGAGTGAATGAATGGATGGGTGAGTGAGTGGGATTGAGTGAGTGAGAGTGAGTGGGATTGAGTGAGTGAGTGGGAGTGAGTTAGTGGGAGTGAGTTAGTGGGAGTGAGTGAATGTGGGGGTGGGTGGGTGAGTGAGTGTGATTGTGTATGCATGACTGTGCATAAAAGTATGTTCAGTAAAGAGAATGGGCGTGAAGGGGGTGAGGCAGGGGGTAGAAGGGGAGGGAATTTATTAGGGGGATGGTAGGGGTTAAGAAAAGGTTGAGCTTAGGAAATGAGGGTAGAAAGTTATGGGGTGTAGGATAAGGATGGAGGAGAGACAGAAGATGAAAAAAGGGGGTGACAACAAATAAGAAACATGTACAGGATTGAGGGTGGACCTGAAGGGGTAGATGATTGTGATAAAGAAAAGTATTCAAGATAATAGAAAAAGGGAAAATAGATACATTCATGTATATAAGTTATAATAATAATAAACATTTAACAAGGGCTTGTTTAGGTTAGTTAGAAAAGTAATATTGATTAAGATATGAGTATTATCAATAACTCTCTACAATGTACACTGCAGTGCATTATTAAATGAAGCACATTGACTACAAACCATACACAAAGCAACATTTCTATTAGATATAATTTAAGTTGTGTAAAAAAAAAGTGAATCAACACAAACTGAGTTTGTTAAAGAGTTTTATTTTTGGAATAGGATAATAAATATGTGAGCATAATATCTTTGACTAGCATAGGATATCAATATAATGACATATTTATTTGTAATTTCAATTTTGTTCACATTACAATAAGAACACTACCATTTGTACTAAATTATTTGAAAATTACATAAAACAAAAAGGCCGGGAAAAATATATGAATAACAATTTTAATTAACCGAGCATGCATAACAATCTTGGCAAAATTGATAAGGAAAAGTGAGCAGATTAATTACTATTTTTAGAGAAGTACTCATAATATTATATTTAATTATTAACACTACTTAATTTCAAATAATGACATACTCAATTGTATGATCATAATTATTATTAAACGTTTTAAGCTTTTTATGAGGTAATTGAAGGCTAACCACACTGGTAGTCGAATAGTCTAATGGAGGGGTTCTCAAGATTTGAGACCACGCCGAACTTTAGATGTAAAATTTTTCGTGCAACACCCGTGTACCCAATTTAAAAAAAAAAAATTGTCCATATCTGATTTGGTGGCATTAAAACTTTAGATGTAAAATTTTTCGTGCAACACCCGTGTACCCAATTTAAAAAAAAAAATTGTCCATATCTGATTTGGTGGCATTAAAAAAAATTTATCATTTACATTACTCAATTGAATTCTTTTAAATGTAAAAATACAATCTTAGAACAAAATTACAGAACTGAATGAGAATAATTTAGAGTAGACACCCGTGTACCCAATTTAAAAAAAAAATGTCCATATCTGATTTGGTGGCATTAAAAAAATTTATCATTTACATTACTCAATTGAATTCTTTTAAATGTAAAAATACAAGCTTAGAACAAAATTACAGAACTTAATGAGAAAAATTTAGAGTAGACATATATTTGTTGAACATGATATCATGTGAAAAGTAAGTTCATAATGGAGAAAAATGTTTTTTTCTTGTGTGGTTCAATCCATTCTTTAAAATGTGTTCGAGTACACATTTTGAAGATTTGCATTTTGCATTTCACTATACACTTTAAGTTTTAGTTTTTCCTTTTCGCTGCGACGCCCTGTACCAAGACCACCGACGCCTTTAGGGCATCGCAATGCACAGTATGGGAACCCCTGGTCTAGTGTGTCACTCTACAAACAGTCTTAATTGACAATAATGGGGAGATAAGTGTACTTAATACTAAAAAAAAGTACTGAAGGTTATTTTTAGAAATGTTTTCCCACTCTCTCCCCATAAATTCAGGCATATTTCCTATTAATTATATGATGTGGTGCGCCTGATCATGTCAAAATACCGGCACACACGCCATATCGAGGGTTAAGTACTTCTTTATGTACTGCCTTCTTTTTACTAAACTCTTGATCAAAAGCTAAGTAAAAACATGTTAGGTTCAAATTCTTGCCCATATCTGCTTATTAAATATTTTTAATTCGACATAATAGATTTAAAACTTTATTTTAGAAGAAATTAATCAAAACAAATAAAAATTGATATGCAAACAATAATGTAAATCTTACCACAGAAAATAGTCTTAACTGTCCATTTTGAATTATAAATTTAAGAAGAAAATTATTTCAACTTTGTTCAATTTATTAGAATAATTAAATAAGGGAAAAAACTAGCAAATGGACAAATTGTGACTTAATTTTGTTTAAAGTATAATTTTCACATCAAATACACACTATGGAAGAACAGAACATGCAACCTTAATATTAATATGCAAAATCCGTAGCAGAGAAATTAAATATGGCAACCTTTAGAAGACTCTCTTGATATATTGGTGTGGCCGCTTCCACCAATGTTTGAAGTGGTGTTCGTAGTTGTGGTTGGGGTAGTAGTGGTGGTGTTGGCACTCATGATGCATTTTACAGTATTGTAGGTCGTGGGAAATTGCAAAGAAACCTGCTCCACTCCATTGACTAAATGTTTCTCACACTAAAACACACAGCATTCTTAAAATCTTACTCGTATATTATTTTTAAGAAAACAAAACCATAATATATCTTTAAGTGTTCAATGAATTAAAATTAAGTTTATAGACTTTTTTTTTAAATTTGTTTCATCAAAATTGAGTCTATAGAATGAACCTTCACATTACTTTTAACATGGATCCTTTCTTAATGTAAGTAATATTCATTATAGTTGTAAGGAGACATCTGAATTTATAATATAGGGAACATACTTGAATGTTTCAATTATTATATTGATTGGTACAACTTCTTTGGTCAATTAAACAAGATAAAATAAGAAAAATAACACGAAGATAATTTATTCAAGGATGATTTTGTAGAAATGTTATTCTAACTGTTTTAATTGACTTAAATTCATGAGAAATTAGTTTTTCCTTGAAAAAATTATCTTCATGTTATGTTTCTTATTTTATCTTGTTTAATCGACTAAATAAGTTCCAATCAATTTAACTAATTGTAACATCCAAGTACGTTCCTTATATTATAAATGTTTTATAATGGTTTGATTTAGTGTACATTTTATATATGAATGTTTATACCCAATGAAGTGTGAGCTCAATGTAGTGTCTTTTTTCTTTGTGTGTATATCAACAGTGATGTGTGATCTTCATGTGGCATCCAGGTTTGTGTTTTAATTAATCTAAGAGATAAGACTCTATTTAAGTGTGTTAACAGAGCAGTACACGTTTTTTACAACATTTGAATGAAGTTTCTCAAAATTAGTTAAACCCAACCCATTCAGTGAAATTAGAGTTATTTACAGCTAGTATTCCTTACTTGAGACTAAAAGTGTTGTCTCCCATGCAATAATCAAACAGCCTCTCAAAAAATGTGGTTAGAATCGTCATCAAAATAAAATTTAGTACTCATGTAGTGTAACAGTAGCAGAGGAATGATGAATCAAAGATCTAAATAGTTAGAGTCCCTTGTAAAAGTTTGAAAGTAAATTGTAATTATGCATTTAGGTGCATGAAAAAAAAATATAGAATGAACCTTCACATTACTTTTAACATGGATCCTTTCTTAATGTAAGTAATATTCATTATAGTTGTAAGGAGACATCTGAATTTATAATATAGGGAACATACTTGAATGTTTCAATTATTATATTGATTGGTACAACTTCTTTGGTCAATTAAACAAGATAAAATAAGAAAAATAACACGAAGATAATTTATTCAAGGATGATTTTGTAGAAATGTTATTCTAACTGTTTTAATTGACTTAAATTCATGAGAAATTAGTTTTTCCTTGAAAAAATTATCTTCATGTTATGTTTCTTATTTTATCTTGTTTAATCGACTAAATAAGTTCCAATCAATTTAACTAATTGTAACATCCAAGTACGTTCCTTATATTATAAATGTTTTATAATGGTTTGATTTAGTGTACATTTTATATATGAATGTTTATACCCAATGAAGTGTGAGCTCAATGTAGTGTCTTTTTTCTTTGTGTGTATATCAACAGTGATGTGTGATCTTCATGTGGCATCCAGGTTTGTGTTTTAATTAATCTAAGAGATAAGACTCTATTTAAGTGTGTTAACAGAGCAGTACACGTTTTTTACAACATTTGAATGAAGTTTCTCAAAATTAGTTAAACCCAACCCATTCAGTGAAATTAGAGTTATTTACAGCTAGTATTCCTTACTTGAGACTAAAAGTGTTGTCTCCCATGCAATAATCAAACAGCCTCTCAAAAAATGTGGTTAGAATCGTCATCAAAATAAAATTTAGTACTCATGTAGTGTAACAGTAGCAGAGGAATGATGAATCAAAGATCTAAATAGTTAGAGTCCCTTGTAAAAGTTTGAAAGTAAATTGTAATTATGCATTTAGGTGCATGAAAAAAAAAGTAACCAAAACTTGACTTTTTTGAGAATTTATAAGTTGTTAGTGTATTTAAATCAATACTTACTTAATCTATGGCATTAGGAGTATATTCTATTCACGATAGGAATTTCTCTCTAAAAGGTATTTTTTCCTACCAATATCCTACTATATAATATATTTCTGGTAGAGAAAAAGGCCTTTCAGAAAACAATTCCTACCGTGAACAGACTTTAGGAAAGTTCATTGCCATGCTTACTAAAGTATGCCACTTATCCTTATTTTGAGCTAGTTATATCCAGTCAACCTTATTACATCAAATCCCTCATTTACATTATAATGTTATCCACCCATATGCATCTAGGTATTCCCAATGGTCTCTTTACAATAGGTTTGCGAGTCAGTACCCTGAACCAGGTTCTAGACTCTCCCACCATAATCTACAAGATTTGATTATCCTAACAATGTCTTGTGATGAGTAAGGGTAGCTGATAATTTTGTAACCACCTCAACTGCCCACTAGCCTCTTCCCTTTTTGGACCAAGTATCTTCCTAAGTACATATATATTCCTAAGTGTGTTCAATTGTTTCAAAAAATCTATAACTAAACATATGATTAGAAAGGTTTGTTGACATTGTTTAATATTCATGTATTTTAAGATTATGGGATTAGCATTGTTCAAAGTATCCGGAAAATGAATAATGTTTAAGTAATTAAAGCAATCGGCTTTGAGTAAATATATGGCACACATAAAAAGGTTAAATAGTTAGGTCATATGTATTTGAATGGTAGCTTTCATTGACCAGGACTTGATGAAAGTTTTTTTTATCAAAGTCTAACTAAACGCTTAGATAATACAAATATAAACTATGCTGATGTGTTAGGAATGTGAAAGATTTAATCTAGAGGAAGTGTAATTCCATTTGTGATGGGGGAGATTGAAAACACTTTAGGAAAAACCATCCTCATTACACCTGACTGGGATTCAAACCCTTATCTCACCATACTCTGTAGTTTAGTCTATTGCAAGTGTGAAGCTTTAGACCAGTCGTCGGCAAGCATTTTATGTAAAGGTCCAAATAGTAAATATTTTAGGTTCTGTGGGCCAAGAGCTAGGGGGAGGGGGGGGGGGG
>CABFOW010000954.1:63990-125766 GCA_902141385.1 Timema californicum
ATTTAACAAATTTATTTAACAAAATGTAACATATTAATAGTAATAATAATAATAGACAATTGTTTGAAATACGGTGAGAAGAATTGAATCCCATTTTTTGAGATAATTCTGTTAAATTATTGGCATGTAACTCATACATACTGGTAGTAAGACGTGGTAATAATATTTTTATTTATGTTTATTATTTAGCACCGCATCTTACTACCCGTTCGGGTTATACGCTTTAAGTATGCTAATTATGCTAATGGATTAGGAATTGGGAAGGTTGAATTATAGGAAGTGAACCCGCATTTGCGTGGAGGGAGAGTGGAAAACCATTTAGAACCCGACCGAGATTCGAACCTCGATCTCCCCGTCCTCAGCGGTCTGGCTCAACACGACAAGCGCGTTAGCCAACTACGCCACCGAGGCGGGTGTGGTAATAATAATTAATGTTAGATTCTTCTCTTGAAATATGCCTTTTAGCATGTCATCACACTGCAGATTAATCACTTCCAATTGAAAGTTAGGTGGAGCTCCGCAATTGTATAGTCAAATGGACTTTTAAATATGGAAATGTCTTTTGCAATTGTATCAGGATCCCAAAAACACTGCTGTAACTGTAGTTTGAGTTCAGAAAGTTTAACTGATGCAAATTTGTATGGGAACTAAGATTTAACCGGTCTTCTTTTGATTTTTGACAGAATGGGAAATGCACAAAGCTACTTGACATGATTTGTGACTCCATCAACACCAGTTGTTGTCAAAATGACTTTTATGCCATGTAAGATTCACTTATGAATATTGTTTTGCCTTGTAATTATAAGTTGAATCCATTAACAAATGCTATAATATCTGCAGCACTCCTACCATTAATAAATAAAGTATTGCTTTATTTAAAATGACATACACTCAAAATCAATATAAACTGTAGGCATAATACATTGTTAATTACACAACTCACAATCTTGTTTCAGTGTGAAGGTTGTTCTTGTTTAGCTAAACACGAGTTATTAATGTCTGGTTTCAATTGAGTTAATCTGAGTCTTAAATCAGGTTCAACATTCAACTTGTTCCTGTACTTATTTTTTATGTAAATTACAAAAGAAAACCCACACTCAAAAACGTAAGTAGTTGTAACCACCAACAAAAATTGTACAGCCTTTTTTGAAATCAGAGGATATTCATTTCCTTTTGCGTACAAAAAATCTGTTATATCCATCTTCTTGATCATTTGCCTGAGACTTCAATTACAAGAGAGCTCTATCAATTGGTCTTTTTCAGAAGGAGTTAATGATTCTAGCATGGTGTCGTCAATAGAAAATGGACCTCTAATCCAAAATTCTGAAGTTAGGTTTTCAAATAAGTATTCCCTACAATCTGTAATTAAGCTCCCAAAGTGATTCATTATATGCTCTGCCAATTCACTACTAAGAAAAATTTAATTTTCAACTAAGAAAGCACCCAACAGTGGAAAGGAGCACGTTTATCTACAATCTATTTCTTTAAGGATGAACACAAAACTATTCTATAAAAGCCATGGTTTTCTCCTGTATCACAAATAAGGAAGTACATGTACCCTAAAAGCTCTTATTCACCTGGTTGAGGTGGCAAAATATATCTGCCATGTATGCCAACCAGACAAACCACAGTTCATCAATAAATAATTTTAGTTCAAAGATGTGTCAGAGAGAAAAATATGTACTTTTGAACAAAGTTCAAACAGACGGCTCAATACGTTCCCTCTTGATAGCAATCTAACTTTGGCATGAAATAGAAGTGAATCATGTTCAGCACCCATTTCACTGCACAAAATAAAAAATGGTTGAGAATTCATAGTTCTGGACTTAGTGAAGTTGATAACTCTCACTACTTCATTAAAACTGGCTTCATATCAATCGTCATTTTTCTTGTGGCTAAAACCTTGCAATGAATGCTACAATGAACAAACTTAGCATCAGGAGCGACGTCTTTAATTTTGGCAACAACCCCACTGTCTTTCCAAGTCATTGCACGTGCTCCATCGGGATAAACACCAACAAATTTATTCCACTGTATATAATTGGTATTAATAACCTGGTCTAGTTTTGCTAATATTTCATTGGAAGTTGTTCAACCAAGTAATGGTTCACAAAACAAGAACTCTTCTTTCAATGTAATCCCATCTATAAATCTTATATACGTAAGAAGTTGAGCCATGTTGATAATGTCAAGAGTTTCATCCAATTGGATAGAATAATATTTACTAGCCTGAACCTATTTTATTAACTGTTCTTTAAAATTTGAAGCCAAATCTGAAATTCTTCATGACACAGTGTCATTGGATAATGGAATCATTTCAAGATGTTTTGTTGCCTTTTCCCCTAAAATTATACCGACCATATCTGTAGCTGATGGTAATATTAATGACTCTCCGATTTTGTGAGGTTTTTCTGATTTAACTATTCTTAAACTGACATAGTAAGATTCTTCCAGAGCCTTCATATTAAATCCTGAGAATGACGTTATTTGGAATTTCCTTGTTGACAAATCAGTGTTTTTCTCTGTAAATATTCCAAAGGTTTGTTTTACATCTCCGTGTTTAGTTTCAAAATGACGCTTAGAAAGGGAAGGCTTCATTGAAGGATTTGACAAGAGATTCATAACAAATCACACACTGGGGAATAGGTGTCTTCTTCTCCAATAGAGATGAACCCATATGATAAATAACTGGGATTGTACTTTGATTGTGATGTACGGGGCTTTTATTGTATTCTGCTTCATTGATGTCGTATGTTGGTTTAAGTACTGGCTTGTGGCTGTGAATAATTACTTCTAATACTTACACCCGTATCTTCCTTAGGTCTTTTTAAGAACTAAGAAGAACTAAGTCGTTAACCAATTATCCATGTTATGTTTTCAATATACTGGCACAAAATACATATGACAACTTTACAAATGTAATCACGCATTTTAAAGAGAGGATGTACAAGACCAGATTTATTATCACTCAACACAAGAGATATAGATACCGGGCGCTGAACCTAAAAAATTAGGCCACTCGTTCTAGAAAATTAAAGTCCTCTATCTCTATTTCTTTGTTTGTCAGTAACTTCTGCTTCCACCACTAGGTGCCTCTTATCTCCACGTAATACACAGTGTGCAACACACAATACAACACTTTCAGTAACTTGAATGAATCACTCACATAGTCCTTACTCATTGACTGTATACTGACTGAATGGAACCTCTCTCAGTGAACTGAAACAAACTCACTGTAGCCTATAGGAGCGACTGTCTCTCTGGAATATTCGAGCGCTTGCTGAATGGTGGCGAGTTCTGACATTCTCTCGACGAAGCTTCTCGCTGCCTCGGGGGCTGGGTGTTTCACAACCAACCGCACCCGGCTAAGTCTTCTTTCTTGGAACTGTGATAATGGGGGTAGGTGGGAAATGGGTGATTTAAACACGATCTATGTTGCACATAATGTAGACTCTAATTGTTTTCATTTAGTTATATGATTCAAGTTTAAATGTCACACTAATTATTTCACACATTTACTATAAACCTGTAATTGAAGATGCAAATAAATAATAATACTTTTGAAATATGTGGTTTTATATATCATATGCAAACATAAAAGTAGATATTAACATTTTATTTCTTGCTAATTTGACTCTTTAATAAATGTTTCCTACCCTTGATCTATTTAATATATATATATATAGAGAGAGAGAGAGAGACAAATAAGGGTACATATGAAATAGACTGGCTTCAAATTCAAGTGCTGTGTGTTCAACAGATGTAGTACACGATCTTGTAAAATGTGTTTGTAATAAAGATTGAAATTATTTCTAGGTGGTGAATTTAGATTAAAAAAAACTAATCACCACTTTATTAAATCGCACATACTGATAAAGATCAATATCCCACAACTTAGGCTTAAGGATCTTATAGGGCCCCTACATGATCAGTCTGACTGTCAGTATTAATTAGTACTTTATTAATAATGACAGTTTGACTGATTGTGTAGCAGTACTGATGAACTGATGGCAGGACTGACTAAAATACTAATGTGATCAGAATTTTCTGATCTCATCAGTCATCCAAGTGGTGGGAGAGACTGACAATAATACCGACAGTATGAATGACCGTGTGCGCTCGTACATCAGTATTTCCTTCAGTCTCAGTAGCAAACATAGACGGCCCACACATTTTTCCTATCCCCCATGTTGTTTTGCATGCAGGAGCTGAGACTGATAAAAATGATACACAAACTAACCGTATACGTACAGCCTCGTTGTAAATACTGATGCATACTGACAGTCTGACTGATTGTGTAGGGGCCCTATTAAAAAGATTAAAAAAGAGATTTGCAACCCAACTTTTTCTGTAGTGTGTGTGTAAATGCCCATCTTTCTAGGTGTATTTATTTCAAAGCTACTCGTACTGGGAGTCATATAGTCACAATATCTAGTGGTTTTTTCACTTGTCTAAATAACAATTCAGGATAACACATATTTTAACTAATTACCATTAATGTTAGGGATATGAAAGGGTGAATTATATAGCTTGTGTACTTGCATTTGCATGTAGGTTAAGTGAAAAAACATTTAGGACAAACCACTCTTAGTGCCCCCGACCAAGACTCAAACTCAATGTCCCTGTCCCTGTCCCTGTCATCAGCAGTACAGTCTATTGAGAGAGGGAAAACCTTAAAACACTTGATCAGTGAAGTGGGTCTATCCATATATATATATACATAAACACACACACACACTCACTTCACTGGTTAAGGGTTCGAGTCTTGATCGGGTGCACTGAGAGTGGTTTGTCCTAAATGGTTTTTCACTTAAACTATATGCAAATGCAAGTACACAAGATATACCAAGTTTCAGATTTGTATGTCGCTTGGTAGTGAATTTATCCTCACCAGTGATCATGTGTCTTAAAAACGCTAGTCTCACATGATTTGTAAACACACACAGTGGGGTCAGCCTAAATAAGTAGGCCCATATCAAGTTTCAGCTTTCTGTTAGTTTGATAGCAAGTGTATAGCCCGAACAGGTAGTAAGACGCGGTGCTAAATATTATTATTAGTTTGATAGCTACTTGAATTAATGATCATGATGTATATTACATCAAGCTTTCAAAAGATATAGATAAGATAAGATATTTGAATAAAAAACTTAATGTGAAGACGCACATTTATCTAAGTATGTTTGTAAACTAATAAAGGAAATTGAAAACAAGTAACCTTCATTTATTGGTTTTAAAGTTACCCGTACAAGTGGTCAAACAGTCAAAGACATAAGGTTTGTAATATTTTTTCAAGAACCGTATCTTAGTTCTTGTTCGAGTTACATGCCTATGTACTATTTATTCTAGTGGGCTAAGTACGAGGAAGGTTGAATAGAGATTAAGTGTATCCAAATTTGCATGAAGAGTGTGAGTGAAATATCATATAGCAAAAATCACCTCACCCAGTACACCTGACCGAGACTGAACTCTGATCTCCCTAGCATCAGCAGTTTAATAAATAGCAAGAGCGATACCTTAGACCATGCAGCCACTGAAGCAGGTCATCTTAAGATGTTATTTAAAAAAAATATAACCAAAGTAAAATTCTTAGGCTTCACTAATAACAAATGGAAAGTTTAAGATTTATAAAAATGCAAAGTTTAAGGTTTTTCCCATTCCAACTTTGCATCTTAGGTACTAAGCTTCTGTCCTTTATTAGTTACAGCTCTCTTTCTTAGAAAATACAAAGAAGTACTGTTTTTGATATACTGTATTCACAGTTATGAGTTTTACAATCACATGGCAGTTCAAATTTTATTCTTAGTTTTACACCTTAAAAATCAACATCAATTTTAAAAGTTCTTTAAGTGAATGTCAAGATAATCATATGAAGAGTATTGCTCATTCGAACATCAAAATTTTAACTAGTAGATAGTTATAAGCTATCAATAATGATTTGATTATAGTTCACAAGTTAAAGGAGTCAAACTTTTTGTTCTATGCTTTTTGCATACCAGTGTTAAGGTAAAGTAATTAGTGATGGGGCTAGAATTTAGTAAAATTGAACATTCATATGAGGGTTGAGAATATAATATTTTAAATATAATTTTACATTAATATTAATATATATTATAAGAAAAAATATAATTAATAAGAGAGGTCTGTGACCTTGGGTTTCTTCATCCGAGTCAAACTCAAGATGAGTATTTCAAAAATCTCATGAGTTGAGCTCGAGTATATGCATAAATTTAAAATGTTAAGAAAATATATTTTGGTATTTTAAAGTAAAATATATTAATAATGTAACCAGTCAAAACAAACAGGAAATGTAAATACAACATGTATAAAATGTGAGATTTTAAAATTATATTAAAACAACATATGTTCTTAAAATAACAATGTCCCTCAATAATGAAAAAATTGGTTTATAAATTAGAAACACCAAAAAAACATTTAAAAAGAATAGCAAAACTAAAATAAAAATATAACAGAAAAATATTTTAAATGGTTTCAACAGTCATGTCTTTAAAGATATTATAATTACAACCACAATTATAAAAAAAAAGTTCATAAAATAGACATTTTAGAGGGCTATAATTCCCCTAAATAAGCCTCTGTAACTTAAATTACCTAATAAGAAAACATATCAATCACAGTTTGAAATATGAAATGTTTCATATTTCATTTATTAGTACTTAAAATAATTATGCATGATAGCATCTTGTGTTCTAATTTCATTCCTCTATGTAGAGTTACACATCCACCCTTTAAAGGCTCGATCACTAGAAATTATCTCATTGTGAAATTTGTTTCAATTCAATGTTTAATACCCAAGGTCCATACCTCAACCCAAATGAAAATATATTGAACACCATACACTATCGATTGGTAAAGCAGAAGCCTAAAAACGGAGCGGAATTGCAACTGGCAGTCAATAGCCTATGACAACAAGTGGCGCGTGAAGAATGTAGGAAGCTGATTCACTCCATGCCTGACAGGATAAAAGTATGCTAAAGAGCTAGAGGAGGTCCTATTGACTATGGAACGTTTTTTTGTTTATATATATCTACACACACACACAAACACATCACACCCAACATTTGCATCTATATGAATAAATCTTATATAGAAAATAAATAGCTATTTCATCTCACATTGACAATATATATAATTTCCAAGGGCTCTAAAGTGCGCTAGCAAAAAAAAAAAACCTAACGATGTTCAAGCTTTGTGGCCAGTGACACTTTTGATCAGTGACTGCAACATATTTCAATTTCAGCCAATTTAACAGCGGGATTTCACATAAGATTTGTGCGGTGCTATTTATTTCCTTCAACTAAAGAAAATATGTAAAATATTTGTTTGAACTGGGTATCATAGACCTAAGGCAAATATTTAAAAATACATAAGGAAAAAAAACCCATATCCAAGCAAACTATAATCTTTTTACTTCTTAGATTTGCTTTCTTGGTAGTTGCAAATTTTAGCAAACTTATTTTTATTTGTTGTACTAAAAGTATTACAGTTGTACTGGTTTTTTTACTATTTATAATCAAACATAATTATTTTATTTAAAGATTTCTTACACTGAAATCAAATTTCCTATTTAACAAAATCCGATAAGTTTATAAACCACTAATCAGGATCCTGGTAATAAAGTGATTCCCAATACTGTAAATGTGCTCAGCCACTAAGTATTTTTTATAAATTTGTTTAAAATAGGACAGGTTTAAAAAATTCTAGTTGCTACTTCGACAACTGTGACTTGGTCCAAGTCTGTTGAATAGAGATCTAAAATGAAAGACAAATAAATAATAGAGCAGGCTTACAAGAATTTCCTTGTAATGACAATATTGAAATGCACCAATGCAAGCCTGTAAAAGTATAACCTATGGTGTAGGGAGAAGTATCAAGCTTCAGTAATAACAAAATATTTATAATTTTACATTTTTAGGTTGCTACCCTTTGGGTGAGCTACAATAATTTGAGTTTCTGTTTTATTTGAAAATGTTAGTGGAGTAAGTAACAATGCAAATGTGTACTGACCGAAGAAAGTGGGAAGGTCACCACATTAGTTAAATCTGTGTGATCCCTTCTGCGTTCAGGGCCCACTTCAAGTGTTGCGTGGCTTGTGTACTTGATGTTGCTACTTGAGGTGCAATCATCCCGGTTCAATACCTGTAAAAACCAACATAAAAGTCTTTCCTTCAAATACTGCTAAGAAAATACCACATTGTTATTAAGATTAAATTTAAATTTAAATTTAAAAACAAAATATTTATTTAATTTATTTGCAACACTAGATGCCTCTTTAACTTGTTAGAATTATTTATTAATAGCCAACTGATATATCTGTGTGTTTATTTTTACTATCATTTATACAAAACATGCTAAATGAAGTCGATAATGTATTAAAAATAAATTTTTATAAATCCTATAATTTGGATAGCATGTTTAAGTATAGTAAGTATAATTAGTAATAACAATAAAAACAAGATGACTTGATAAACTTTGTTTATTGGATTTTAAAATTTGTTGAAATTGAGGAGTGATTAAATATTAAATGTGTATATCAATATTATTTTTATTATAAAGTTAAAGTATATCTATGACGATTAAGTAAATAATTTTGTATATAGAGCTTAAGACAAAGCAATTAATTTTGCAAAGGAACACATCTTAAAATACATTGATTTTAAAATAATGTACTATAAAAACTTGAAAAAATCTTTTTTTATATCAATTTTTTCAGTCTCTTAGTACTTGTTTGGATTATATTAAGATAATTAAGTTAAGAGAATACGGATGAGAAAGGCATGGTTTTAGAAGAAATGTAGTCATTTTCATAGGGAAGAGTAGGAAACAATTTAGGAAACACCATCCACGTACTTGCTTGTGATTCAAACCTTGATCTCCCCATTACCGACAATCTAAAAGAAGTGATGTAACATCTAATGCAGGTTACATATAAATTACATTTATCAAGTTCAAGATTTGATAGATATGAAAATAGAAAATTTTGATCAAGTTTAAATTTTGCCAGAGTTAAGAAAAAAAAAAGTTAATTGAAAGATTTATCAAGTTATATTAAATGAAATAGAATGTTGATTGTTTAAGGATACAATGTGTAGCAAAAGAGAATGGGATTTTTATATATATAAATAGATTTCACATAGCCTGCTTCGGTGGTGGAATGGTCTAAGGTGTTACTCTCACAATACACTGGACTGCCGATGCCAAGGAGATTAAGGTTTGAATCCTGGAATTCTGGTTGGGTGTACTGAAGATGGTTTTCCCAGAATGTATTTTCATCCTTCCTCCAAACAAATGTGAGTAGGGTATAAACTTACTATACTTATTATAAATTCAATTTTCCTCAACCCTAACACATTAGCAAAATTAGTACATATGTGGATAACCTGAACAAGTAGTATGACAAGGTGTCCATTATAATGTATTTTTAATTTCAATAAAAACCTCCCTAAATTAAAGGTTTAACTAACAGTTATTGAACTTTTAGGGTAATAATGAAGATAGAATTATGGGGGTGGGGGGGAATATAAAATAATTTATGGAAAATAAACCAAAGAGCATCTGATTCAGATTAAAATATCGGCCTTTTCCTCAATGATAATCAACATCAATCTTAATTAACAACGATTTTCTCAATCAAGTATTTATCAAAATATTTTACTAATAGTATGGCAGTGGCAGTTTTGGTAACATTAAATAAAGTATGGAATCAAACTATGGTACCACAAAGTTATATAAACAGTCATAATAACTTTTGAAGAGACAAATAAGAATAAAGCGAAAGTATTTTAGATTTAATTTGTTATTTGCACTACATGTGTGGAATATAATAATTCATCATTAATAAATTCATAATTAGCTATACACAGTAATAGATATTCTAAAAAGGGAAGACTTGCTTTATGTTATCATGTAAAACCAATAAATGTGGGTATCACTGCTGCCAAAATAGCGTGTGGCGTGGCTAAATCTTCAACAGCTAAAAAAAAAGCCAGCCCATATATTAATGAGACCAAACATAATTAATTAACTAAGTGTGTAACAAATAATGGATTGTATTAGAAAGGGAACAAAAAATTAAAATCAATTTAGTAGATCAAACCATTTGGACATCGCAAAAAGACAAAACCCCTCCCACATCACTCCTTCCCAACAGTCAAGAAATAATTTAAGGATATAAGGTTTTCTCTACCTTCGACCTTCAGCAGTCATGAGTGGTGGTATAGCAGACCATGCAGGCTGATTCTATAAATTGCTACCTTTCAATACTGATGGAGTGTACATTCCTTGACAGACTTTTGGGAGACTTAGAATAATGAACAAGATTAGCAAACACTAAAACATTTAAAGAAGCTATATAAACTGCTGTAGACATTGTGGAAGATGAACATCGATTCCTAGAAGATGGAAAAAATGTATGTCGGAAGATATTCGCGATGGCGAGAGATAAGAGATGTTTCAATTGTAAAAAGCAAGGACATGTTGCTAGGAATTGTATAAATAGCCAGGGGAAGCTAAAGGCATCCAAAATATCAGGAAAACATTGTTATGGTTGTGTAAAAATGAGACACCTTGCAAGCCAATATGTGGCAAAAAGAGAATAAATAAATACCCTAGAGAGCAAAGAACCAACAATGCCATAAACCTCGGTCTTCAATAAAAGTTGTAACCTTATTGCCAGACAAGATTGTGGCTATCAATTAATTAGTACTAGAAGGTACTTCCGAGGGTAAAAGAATTAACTATTTTTGGTTGATAGTGGGGCAAAAATTTAAATTATGTGGCAAAATAATGTGGGGATAACAGACCTTTCGCAAGCACCGTTTGAGATTTCAGGATTGTCAGGGTGAAAAAAGCATAATTTGGCTGAAAAACAAATATAGTTGAGGATAGGGGAGGAAGTTATCAGGTCACATTCAAAGTTGTAGAATGTAGGACAAACTCTAAAGTAGATGGAATTATTGAACTTGATTTTCTCTTAAAAGTATTCAGCGATAATAGATTTATCAAAGCAGAAACTATAGTTAGATGATCTTGTTCATAATTTAAAAAGAACGTTCAAGGAGGATACCGTTAAGAGCATAAGTATCTATAAATCAGGAAATAAATGATCCTATAAGTGCTAATAAAAATGTTCAGGTTACAATATATTTGAATTTTGCTGAGACAGTGTTCAGGCACAAGACAGTTACACAGGCCTGCGAAATTGAAGTTTATGAAGAGCACAAGAAGTTTTTGTCGAGTTTTATGTTATTTGGTGTGCTGATTTCGAAAATGACCTCCATTTTTTTCCCATCACGTCAGGATTTTGTGTAAAATCAATATCGATATTTTTGCTAAAATCCTATTTTAAACGAAATTCTCTCGAACAATTTTGCATTTACTATCTGGCAACAGTGGTTTTTATCCATTTAAATCTATGTAAAATAATCGATTGGTGGTGAGGCAAATTTATTTTTCAGCAATCGATTAATTTTTATAAGTTTAAATTAATGAAAACCACTGTTGCCAGATCGCACTGGTCGAGAGAATAACAAAAAGTTCCCTTGAGTTTAAACTTTTTACATCAAATTATGGTGCAGTTTCTAGAAGAAAATCACCAACATACTATTTTAATTTGTTTTTATTAAGGTAACTTACATAAAATAGACAATTGACCAAGAGGAGCAAATATTATATATGTGTACATGAAAGTTTGAAACAAATTTTAAACTGAGCAAAAAACAAAACAAAACAAAAAAAAAGTTTTTATTTAAGTACAAACTCTTTTTCCTTTGAAACTTCTTTTTGACATTCTTCTTTTATGTTCACTCTCATGCTTATCTCATGTTAACATCCAGCAGTAGTCGGCGAGCAGGTTCTTCTCCCATCTTCATTGATATTTTCGCTCCATAGCTTTGATGTCTTGGTGGAACCTTTCACCCTGTTCTTCGCTGACTGATCCTAAATTTTCGGGGGGAAAAGTCCACATGTAAGTGAAGGAAATTTATTTTGACACTCACGGAGCAACCCAACGCTTGAAATTGGTCCAGGATATTCATAACAGTTGCTTTATAGTCAGGATCTTTGTAATTAACCAGAAATTTACTGACGATATCTTTGAAGGAAACCCAAGCTTATTTTGCCTTTGTTCCATGCTAGTCTCAAATTCTTTATCCTTCATAAGCTTGCGGATATCTGGACCAACAATAATTCCCTCTTTCAACTTGGCTTCGGATAAACCTGGAAACTTTTTGCACAGGTATTTGAAACAATTGCCATCTTTTGGGATAGCCTTGATAAACTGCTTCATTACACTTAATTTTATATGCAGAGGGGGGATATCAATACTTTTTTTGGATCAACTAAGCGGTTCCGAATCACATTCTTGGTGCCTGGTTCAAGATTTTGTCTTTTCGGCCATTCTTTTTTGACTCAATGTTGAATCTTATCACAGCTGTCCCACTCACAAATGAAACATGGGAACTTTGTATATCTGCCTTGTTGACCAAGAGGCATGGAGATAACTTTCAAATCACCACAAATGGTCCAAACATGGTCAACATATTTTATTTTGTTGAGGGCGAGAGCCAGGTTTTCATAGCGTTCTTTTAAATGCACCGAGTGTCCAACTGGTACAGACGCATACTGGCTTCCATGATGAAGGACAGCCTTAAGGCACCTTTTTGATTAATCTATAAACAGCCTCCATTCATCTTTATCGTATGTGATATTAAATTTGCTCATAAATCTGGAAACATCAGAACAATAGACGAGGTTATACTCTTCCTCAAAGTACTTAACAAATTCCTTTTCTCGATTCCTGTACCAATAAAAAAGAGGTTCCTTTGGCCAATAAGTTTTATCTTTCAATCTGGAGCCCAACAATTCATCTGCCTCTTTCGAAAGGCCCAGATCTCTAGTCAGTACATTAAGTTCAACCTGAGAGAAAGGCTGAGGTGAATCGCCTCCAGAGGGTTTTATATTCGGTATCGGACCTTGAACTTCTGGATGTTTCGAGACTGAAGACTTTGAAGATATGACTGGCAATTCAGTTGGAGACAAAGGCCCTGGCACATCAGGTCCATGAGGAACGGGACGTATGGCTGATGGAATGTTGTCAGGATAAGAGATTAGCTTTTGATTTTTGCGGTTATACCCACGGACATGGCAGGAACAAAAGTAACTATCATCAGAGTGGTTTTTCGGCTCCCTCCATGTCATAAGAATTCCAAATCGTAAAGCAGTCTTCTTTCCTTTGAGCCATAAGCATATATCATTGAGACACTGCACATAAACTTTATGAGGAGCCCACGATTTGTCCTGGTCTCAAGAGTTTCATGCCAAAATATGCAAGATAAAGTTGTATTACATAGTCCGTAATGCTCCTCGTGCAATTTTTAATAACACTATATTCGCCGCATATGTAACAAAAGTCATCTGGAAAATGTTCACAACGTCTCGAACTCGAAGCCATGTTTCACGAAACGAACAGAAAAAAGCAGTCGTTAAAATTGTTTCTCTGATGAATTTTCCACTTGTTACTGTATCAGCGCACTCATGACACTACACATGAAAGAAAAATTGAGACGAACTTAAAAATGTCCAAGTCTTTTATCTTACTACGAACACGGTAAGTACATGATCTTCTGGGTTAGAGAGAGATAAAGTGAGTCCCTCATGAGGACATCTCTTTTATATCTTTTCTGATGACTCCATAAAGGTCAAAAAGAGAATTCAGTTTTAAGAAAGATAACATGTTCAGGATCAATCCAGATAAAGCTCAAAAAAATAGAAGGTGACTGCCAATTACGCTGCTTAGCGAGCGTTCCTGCGAGGTCAGCAAACCAAGATAAAGATTCGCGACGCTATTGTTATAGAGAGGTTGTGACAGGGAGGTGTCACAGAGGGGTATTCTGTAGGTTTCACCACGGTAGATAGATGGTCAGGCAGTGAGGGAAGAAATTCAATGCCGAATATTTTTTTAATGGTAAATGTTCATAAAAATTCAAGTAAAATTGAATTTTTCAAGAAAGCATGAAGTGATAGAAATTGTTCATTACTTTTTTTAAATCAGCACCAAAAAATACATAAATTTTAGCTATCAATTCCCTTGTATTTTTTTCATTGCAGGCCTGTGTTATTAAAGTTCAAATCAATTTACCAGAAAAGCTTAAGAAGAAAAACTTATTTTTTTTCTAGTCAAACTACAGTTCACTGATGACTAGCTAAATATTCAACAAATATATGTTCAACACAGAATATGCAAGAAAGTGATGACCCAAGGTCGTCAACACAATGTGCCAATAGGTTTGTGTATCCTTGGCAGAGCTGGTAGAGATTCCCAAGCAAGACAAGGTAGCAGAACTTATTTACTAGGAAACAATGATGTCTTCAAAGTTGACATAGGTTCAATATTAGAAGGAGATGTGCAGAGTTCAAACTCAGGACTCGCGGCTCTGAGACAAGCCACTAAGAGACCTTTAGCAAGGTAAAGGGGAGAAGGGAAAGAAGTGCAAATATGTAGCAAAAGAACCAGTTTTAAAGGAATAACAGATCTTTCACAAGTGAAGCAATCCATTGATAATGCCTATTGTCCAACATAGAGTCTATACAGGGAATTCATCACCTATTACATACAGTGTATCGTGTACCCCACAGTCAGCAAGAGCTTGTTAAAAATATGGTTAGGGAATTTAGCTAGATTCAAGATTTATGCTTCCATGAGGTTCAAAAGACAACCCATGGAATTCACCAATGTCATTGTCACTGTCATTGTCATTGTCAGAAAGAAGACCAAAAGTGGTCCGCAAAATTATAGTTTTTGTGTAGATTACAGAGTCCTTAATAAAGTAACTATACCGAATGTTTGCCCATCACCAAATATTGTAGAAACCATTGTTAGGTTAGGACAATATCATTTTCTTACTGTTTCCAACTTAACAAGCGGTTATCATGCTATTTCAGTGTGAAAGGAAGACCATGCTAAAACCTATTTTATTACATCTAATGATGTTTACAAGTATTAAAGATCCACAACATTTCAAAGGCTAATGGATATGGTTTTAAGAAGGTTAAGCCCTACACAGGCAGTGACATATTTAGATGACAATCATTTTCTCAGTTTACTTCGACCAACACTTAGAATGATTAAGAGATGTCCTATAAATATTAAAACAATCTAATATATCGCTTTCATTAGAAAAATGCCCTTTTGCCACCAGTGAAACAGAGTACCTTAGATACGTGACTTTGTTGAAGGAGTAAAAACTGATCTCAAACTAATAGAAATGATAAGGAAATTTTGTATATCTTAGAATGTCAAACAAAACCAGTCATTATTTGGCTTGAGTATTTTTTATAAAAGATTTGTCCCCAACTATGTTAAAATTGCTAAGCCAAAAACTAGCTTATTAAGGAAGCATCACACTTTCTTATAGTCAACAGAGTGTGAATAAGTCATGTTACAAATTGAGGATATTTTGACATCTTTGCCAGTTTTGCCATACCCGTACTTTAGAAATCCCTATTTTACGAAGTATGGACACTTCCTGTTTCTACATAGGGTGTGTATTAGCCAGGTGATAGAAGGAGAAGAACATCTTAAAGCTTGTGTGTCAAGACAATAAAACAAAGCCAAAATTAGCTACAGCGTCAAGGAGTGTGAACTATTGGGTGTAATTTGGGCATTTAGGGGGCGACTAACTATAGGAAAGCCCTTTACTATAATTTCTTGCCATGCTGCTTTAAAATGGCTCTTTAGTTTGAAAGATCCCCGTAGTAGAGTGTTAAGATGGACATTTCCATTACGTTAAAGTGGTTATGACTTTACCATAAGAAATAGACCAAGCATAGCTCATGGAAATGCAGAAGCCTTATCAAGGAAGATAAGGGCAGTGACATTAGATTTAAATGATAGTTTTAAACTAAGCCAGGAACCGGATTTAGAATGTCAGGGTTGGATAGACCAAATCCATCCAATGTGTGATATTAGATGGAATGTTATACAGTAAGTCACACCAAGGACCAAGACTAGTAGTTCCCAAGAAGGAAGTTGAAAACTCGCAAAGTAATTAAAACTAGCCCAGCCCTGAAACCCAGCTGAGTCTACATGGAGTCAGCCTAACAGGAGTTTCGCTTCACTCCTTGAACCTGTGTAAGTCCTATAACACTGGGGAGTTGTAGTTGCAGTTCTCAGTGATAGCAGCACATACAAGTGAAACAACTAATTTTAAAATTATTTGTTGAAAATACTACAAGCTTGAGAGCAAGTTTTCAGTTTACAACTCAAGAAGTAGAAAAAAAATTTGCTTAAAAAAACCATATTATACTGTTTTCTTTGTAAATTGCAGTCTAAGTAATCACGTTTGGGGGGTTGGTATATGGAAAAGGGGTGGGGCAACTACCTGATCCTAACCTTGTGAAAGTCAGCTTATTGACACTAGAAGGCAATTTTTATCCAATCTCTAGTAAAACCAGTCTTAACATATTTTTTTAATGCTTGCTTAATAGTGATGTCACATGCGACTGTATATAGCGATCCCTGTGATGAAGGACTCAAGCTCTCCCAATGAGCACATAAACTTTAACCTGGAGACTGTGAGTCTGGTACATGTGCGTTAGACCATGCAGCCGAAGCGGGTGGAGGTCTAAGTTCACTGACAAAACATATCTTGTCTGTGGACTAGGAGTTGAGTAATTGTTTTATCCTTTACTTTGACCAAGTTATTTTGATTCAAAACCAGATGCAATCCCAAGAGAAATTATTTATTTATTCCCAGCATGTCTTTCTACAGTTGGACTATCTCCATATTTACTCTAATGGGGTAAAGGAGAAAGGTATGTCTTAGAATATATCTACTAAAAAAAGATAGTGATGAAACATGTGGCAAACATGTAGCACCCTCAGTAAACACAAATCGGGATTTGCCCCATTCCCCTCGTCATCATCAGATATTCAGTTGGTGAGAATGAATATCTAAACCATATTACCATAAATGTAGTTAAGAGCATATAATTCACTTAAATACCTGGTTTTTTTTTAAATGTTAGACAAAAGGTATTTCTTAATAAATAAGATATAGATGAGGTCACTTTTTTTAGTTGCATCAATTTTTCACTTAAAAAACATTATCAATTTTGGTTCAAGAAAGTCTTTGTTTCAAACTAGTAATACAATATATTTTCTTAATAAATACAAACAATGAAATGCATAAGTTATAATTTTCAGTATAATGTATTTAATCCTGTTATGTCTACTTAACAGTAAGATAACGGATTATGTAATTATATTGATAACTTTAAAGTGTTTTGGTAATGTAATTGACCTAAGATTAATTTATATGATAAAGAGAATTGAGAAAGTAAATCTAATATTTAAATATTTCAACCAGGACCTGTAAAAATTTGAAACAAATTCATCCCAAAAAATGACAGCCGAAGACTGGATGTTGTGCTTGTCTTAGAGATAGGTTAGATTATAACACATATGAAGCCACGACAGGCCTAGCAAGCCGGTAGTGGGAGATATATGGCTTGAATAAAAGCCTGACCTAGGATATAGGCTGGAAACAGTAATGGGTGTAAGAAAAGTTGGCATGAGAAGGGGGATTCCAAAAAAATGAAATATATCATCCCTTGAGATGTCCACTGAGCAGTCAAGATTACTTTGTTGACCAGAGTTTAGGAAAAGACAACACAACATGAGATATACACATACATACAAGTTATTTATTCAAATTTTAAGAGAAAAAAAAATCCTTGGCAATTCCAGGATCAGCCTTCAGATTTTTCCAGGCTTAGAAACACTTATTCTTACACATAATACTGTAATGGTTATAGAGTACCTGTACGGTAATTTTGATTTAAAAAATGTATTTATCTAATATGGTGAATAAGAGAAAAAAATAAAATAATTTTTAAATATCTTTCAAGCCCAGATATAAAAAAACTGAAAAGGTAATACGTTAATAATAGGCTCTATTAAAAATATCTTTGAAATACCCAAACTTGTAGGTACTTAAAATGTATCTAGAAATTTAAAAACAAAAATAACATTGGGAAAATATATATAAATATACTTTCTCAATCTATTTTATTTTTATGATGGATGTTCCACAGTGGCAGTTTGTTTATCAAACGCTGCAGCATCCTTGCCTGCATTGTCCAGGATTATTAACTGCTTGGACTTGTGTTATTTTATTTCCAAAGGCATTTATCTCTCTTCAGAAGTTGCACAAGATGCTGCAGCTACTTGTGTTTGACACTCTTTACTAGCCTTTATCAAAGGTGTGTGGGCATTTTGAGCAATGTGTATAAGGGCTTTGGGTATATCATAATGTGTTGTATGTAGTTTTAAGTAATAAAAAAAAATGAATTTTTAGTTAAGGGAGGAGCAATGTTATATGGTTCTTAAAATATTTTTTAATATCTCGCTTTTTAGAATCATGAATGTTTTAGTCTTGGCCCAGATTTATCTGATTACCAAACCCTTCCTTCACCTCTGACAAGACATCTTGTGAATGTGGGGAATGCCAGGCCTCCAACCTTGGTTCAGATCTCACGTTAAACTGCAGGTCCTCCATTTCATCTCACAATCAATCACCCTACAATTACACATTAGCGTAAGTGTGAGTAACCTGAACGGGTACTAAGATGTGGTGCTAATAATAATAATGTTATGGTGTACAAGACAATAAGTTTCCCGTGAACTTATTTTTTGGTTTTTAGTGACATTCCTGCCTCAAAGTGTACTGCAAGTAGGTTTATATCATTTTTAATTTGTTGAAACTCTCCTGGTTTGATACAAGTATTGGGAAGCATTTAAAAAATAAAAATCCTGAGGGATGTTGAAGTGTTTGGGTAGAGTTATAGTGTAGTCATGATGCCAGAAAAAAAAGCTAATTTGAGCAACTTTATCCAAATTTCCTTGAGTGTGACTACACCACCTCAAATATACCTACCTAAACCCTTTTTAGTTGTATTTAAACGTTACTAGCCCAAAAATATTAGAAAGCAAAATAGGTAATTCAATTTTTAAAAATGTTTACAATGTATCATACTACTCAATAAGACTTTTGCATTTTATCACTTATATGATGTAGGTAGGAATAAAGTAAAATTTTAGTGAAAGTGAAATCTCATTCGTATGGAGGGAGATTAGGAAAAACTGGGATAAAACAAAGTATATCTAGCTAGGAGTCTAATGCCAACTTCCCAATTGCCAGCAGACTAAATAGATAGAATAGAGCTTCACACGAACTTTCTCGCTCTATTGTTTAAACATTGAGATATAAACTCAAAAATCGTAATATACGTGAAACAAAATAACTAACACTAGCAGACCCAAACATAAGTTTCGCTATATTTTCATAAAAAAATTTTGACTCCCGATTTTAAATTCTATAATTTTATTTTGAAAGAATTAATGTCCTTATTTGTATATATGAACCAATAAAAAAGAGCGATATTGGGTCCACAAGAGTGAACACTTTGTATTAAAATTTTGTATTTCGGTTAGAATTTATGACATTTTACTATGAGTTGCACATCTTATGGTTATTGCATTGCTATTAAATTCTTCATTTATATATTTAGACCAATAAAAAAGATAAATATTGACTATTGAGTTTAAATTGATATAGATAGATCATTGTTGTACAAACATTTCCCCTAAGAAAATAAAGGAAAAAAAAAACTTTTTGAGACACTAATATTTACTTACACTATGGCATTAAAGAATCATTGTGTTAAAACTTAAGTAGTATCTCTTCACAACTATAGCTCAAAACAATGTATTAATTTATTTGCATACATCTCAGAAACTATTGGTTTTATCAAAATATATTTCATATAAGTTTTTTATCTTTAATTATATAACTTTAACTTTACAATTATGCAGCAATAAGACATTTAGTATCTTAAACAGTTTCAGAGATACGAAAATTTCCGCTTCTGTAAAGTACCCTAAAAGTATTTTTCATAATAAAATTAAAATATACATTTTACTTATATAATTAATCAATGCCTAGTTGGGAATTTTAATCACTATCGTTCAAGCCTATGTTGAGAAAATTTATTTTCTCTCTTTTACCCTTTAATAAACTACTACTAGTTTTAGGGTTAGACAGACACACAGGCGGCATTGCAAAAGCCACTTTTTAGGGTTCGAGGGGGGGTCATGAAACGTCAACATCAATCAACATCTCAGGTTTGATTTTTTTTTAAAGTTCACAATACTTTACCTTCAGTGTTAAAAAGTTTATTTATATATATATATATATATATATATATATATTTGTGTGTAGCTTGAAAAATATTGATTTTATAAAAATATGTCTCAAATAAAAGATGTTTATTATATTATTATAAATATACCTTCATATATGCAAAGATAAATAATTTTATATATCAAATAGTTAACAGAGATATGATAAAAAAAAATGAGAAATTACGCATCAAACCAGAACCCTTGAAGTCACTTTGACGAAAAATTGAGAGTAGCCATTTTGTTTGTAATATTGATGTATTTTTAGAAATGAAATTTAATCAAAATTATTAAAACCAATTTAGATAATAGTTTTTTCTCTTTATGCCCTTCAGTAAACTACCCTTAATTTTAGGGTTAGATATCCAATTCTAAAAACCCCTCGAGGGAACCTTCTGAAAACCCTAGATACCAATTTTTAGCCCAATCGGTAAAATGGTTTAGGCTCTACTCCGAGGTACAGACATTCGGAAATTCATCAAAATCTTGAGTTTGATTTTATTGGTAAGCACAATCCTTTCTCTAACTGTAGGATAGCGAGTAAGTAAAAGCAGCGTTTGATGCCTAGTCGCCATGCAAGTTTATTTGATAACAGATAGGCCTACATTTTGCTTAAAGATTCCTTGCTAATGTTTACCGGATGAAAATAATAAATAGTACAATTTAATAATGTTAGCATTTTTTCATAAATTATACATCTGAATTACTAACTGTATTTAAATAAGTTCCTTATGCCCGGATGGGTACCAAGACACAGTTAGTATTTGTGTGTGTACATATAAAATAGGCTCTTCGAATACTCCTGATAACAAGCCAAGCCTGAGCCAAGCTTTAAAATGATACTCAAGCATGGGCTCTATAAAGATTTATGGGCTTGCCATTTTGAGCGCTCTGAAAAAGAGTTCTTTGTTTGTAGTGCATTGTGTTTGGTGATAAATAACTAATTGTTTACTCTTTTCTCTTCTTGTTGAGTGATGAAAGACTTAATTGTTTACAATTTTCTCCACTTGTTGGGATGTGTTTTGAGTGATGGAGTTTTAGGATTTGGGAAGGAAGGAGTGGGGAAGGAAAAAATACCTATTAAAGGGGGTTTTGTGGAGCAGATGGTCAATGACCATTAAAATGCCAAAGTCAGCAAGTGAGTATATTGGTTTTGTTAATAAAAGGATAAATATAATATCTCCGTAGGGATTTTAGAACACAAATAACCTAGTGAAAGTTAGTCTGGAGTACACCTTAATAGAAAAGTGTACCATGTATAGACTTACTATAATTTTCAACTTTGAAACAGGACAGTCTAGATAGGTGAAGAAAATAAAAGAAGACATTTTTAGAGTGATGTTTATTGTACAAGTATTTTCAGATATGTAAGTACCTTCAAGTACAAAATAAATATATTATAGAAATGTTCTTAAAACGTAAGGCTAAAGCACTTGGCTTGGATTAGTTCAAGGTTTTATTAAACCATTTATATTTTTCACTTTGCTGATAGATTTATCATTTTTAATTTTATCGTAAAATTCAATGCATATCCAATTGTAAGCTTTTTCAGAGGGGTAAGGCCTTGACAACAATTTCATTCGATGAGTTAAATTTCATTCTTGTGTAATTCTTATAGCAGACATAGCCAGGATAATTGTTCAGCTTCGTCAAAACCATTTTCCCAAAATTTAATATATTACATAAATTATTGTAGATAAATGAAATATATTAAATAATATCAGTTAGTTGGTTTTTTGAGTAATATCTTTTGGAGCTTTTTGTGTTTCCCCTTTTTTTTAAAGAAATTAGGTGTAGAAGATTGACAAATTAGATTGGTCATAGAAGTTATACGTTGGCATGCCTCTTTGTTGTTAAATATGAGATTAAGGTATATTGCAGTTTTTGTAGTTTTATGAGAGATTATAAATATAGAAAACTATATCTTTTTTGTTGTTTGCAAATACTTTATATTTCATAATGACTTTATTTTAGTCTGACTTTATTAAAATATGTCTTATTTAATTAAAGAAGCTTGCCTACCTTGTGAACTTCATTCACCTATCGAAAGTCGTGATTTTCTATGTTATTCTTGTTGTTCCCCTTCTAGGTTACAAAATTATAAGTGTCTATTTATTTATATGCTTAATTACCAATAAAAAATCGTTTGTTTTAAAACCATCTTAACTAATGATCTTTCCTTAGCATATTCCCATGTAAACTCATTCATGCCCTCTCTTGATAAGTTCACCCTTCCTTTTACAGGCTAGTCAAATGGGGGCATTTCAGTTTAATACTCATGAAGTGAAGAATATTCAAACCATTAAGGGTTGAAATGGTAATGACATTCATTTCTCCATGACACATTGACTTTTGGGATAGAAATGTAGTACTTCAAAAAATTGTGGTTTAATGAAGGCCAAATATTTTATTTTTTGAAATTTCTTAAAAAAATAAAATTAATTTTCCAATGTGTCAGGAAGAGTTAAAACCATCGTTTTTAAATTATTAGCAAGCGTTATATAATTTTATGAATATTCTGTTTCCCTTTATGTGTTTAGTTATTACACCTTTTAGATACACATGTCGAGGGATTCTCAGATAGATTTGTCAATGTCTGTAAAAACACATTGAAAAGAAGATACATTATATTATGAAACTTATTGTCTCCAAGGATGAATACTTCTGCTGTTATGACAATTCAGTGTTCTTTGCCGTTCTCATCCTCATTTCTTGCATCATAACCAGAATTAATCAAGTGTATCTTATTTATCACACACAATTCAACTTTTATTGAGAACGTGGTTGATAATTTTCAGTTCTAAATTTCTCTTTAAATATTCTTCTTACACTAGGAAGTTAGGAAGTTGTGTTCCGCGTTTCATACTCCCTCTTGACGAGTTCCAATAAAAATAAACCTAGCTCAGAGGATTGGGCGGTATTGATTTATTTTCTTCAAGAGCCAGCCATTACCTCTAGGTTCAATGGTAGCAATGTAAAGTGTGAACTTTGTTCTTTTTTATTATAATACCATTTTTTTGTTCCTTTTATATGTTTTACCCACCTTTAATGTACTATCTTCCAAATATAATAGAGTTCTTTAGTCGGTATTCAATGTTTTAGATTTTATTTGTTCCAATAAAATGTGTTATGAAATATACCTTATAGAATAATTTCATGTTAACAGACTACTATAAAAAGGTTATAAATTTTGTTAATGGCAATAAACAAAATCTCACTTTTGGTTAAATCTGTAGGTGCAAAATTATTAAATATTTAAATTCCCTGACTTTTACTTATTTTTGATGAAACTCCTTGATATATACCTGTTTTCTCCGATCCAAACAAAA
The DNA here is from genome assembly GCA_902141385.1 of Timema californicum. NCBI lineage: Eukaryota > Metazoa > Arthropoda > Insecta > Phasmatodea > Timematidae > Timema > Timema californicum. The sequence continues at coordinate 87,577 of CABFOW010000954.1, forward strand.
TTACCTGATATTTCCCTTTTTACGTTTTACTGCCAAGCTTTAAGGTGTGTCATAAATCCCAAAATCTGCCTTTTAATTTTCTAGCTAAAAATGAGCTTGTGAAATATTAAAAAATCCTTAACTCAAATGCAAATATCTACCTAAGTTTGTTATTTAAAGGGGTTGTATGACATGGTTCAGCAGTGCTAATAGTCATTTTTAGAGAAAGAATTCCTTATAATTTCCTTCCCTTCACAATTCACACTTCACCATAATAAATTTCACTCCACACACACTTTTTCACTTCCTAAATCCATTCCTATAGCTGTTCCTCTACTACCTTTTGCTTCTCCCTCCATACATTCAAGTCATCAGCAAAGATAATGGTATTCATTCTTTCCTCCCCAAGTTTCCTTGTCACTTTATTCATGAACATTTCTATTATCATTACAAATAGTAGTTGTAAGAGAGCACTTCTTTGCTTTGATCAATTTTTTTCCGGGGAGAACTTAGTCGACCTCCTCCTCCTCCATCATAACATAACTCATGTTATCCTCATACATGTTCTTCATTCTCATTAATACTTTTCTCTCCTCTTTAGGCTCCTTCATCCCTTCCAAAACTTTATTGTTATCCACACAATAATTTGCCTTTTTCACATTCATAAAAACTATTACAAAGTCCTCCCAAATACATACTTTCTTTCCATCAGCTGTCATGTAGCAAATATTATTAAGTCTATTGTAGACCTCTGTTCCCTTAATCTGTGCTATTCCTCTCTTCACCATAATTTCACTTTCTTTCTTATTCTCTTTTCTAATATATTTTCATATATTTTTGTACAGTGGTACTTCAGAGTTATCCCCCTATTAATCGTATAACTCTTGCCATTTACTTTCTTAAAAATAAGAACTATAATTCTGTTCTTCCGGTAAAGTGTTATCCTTCCAATCTCACTATCAGCAGTCTATATAACCATTGTAATCCTGCTACTCTTGCAGCTCTTGTCATTTCCATAGTGAGTGATTCCACACCCAGCTAATTTCCTTGTCTCATCCTCTTTAATTCCTCCTACACCTATTTCCATGTTCACCCCATTTCATATTCCAGGTGTAACATCTTCATTCATCATTATTATTTTTGTCTTCTCTTTTTCCTCCTGTTTCTTTCCTGGTTATATAACATGTACTTACTTCCTTCAACATCCCTTTCCAGCATCTCCCTCCATTTTTGCATCCGATCCTTAATGACTTCTTGTACCACTCACTTTGCTCTTTTCGTCTTCTCCCTTTATTCTTCATCTGTTTCCTCATTCCTATTCTTAAAACTTCTTCAGAATACCTTAGGCTTCTCCTTCAATGCTTTCTTCACCCTGTCATTCCACCATAGTGACTCCTTCCAATTCCTCTTTACCACTTGTCCTCCTACATAGGTCCTCTGGAGCTTCCAACAAACTTCTCTTAAACCTTTCTCATGCCACCTCTATACTTTGCATATCATCCTTGGGAAATAAGTTTCTGACCTTTCTTCAATACTGCTCTTTTCCTCTTTATTTTTTAGTCTCAATAGCCTTGTTCTTATTGCATAGCTTGTTACTTTCTTCCCACATTCTCATCCCTTTTAAGTCTAACACCAGCAACCTTTGGTCATTATCTAACGACAATCCTGGTCTTTTCATTTCTTTGTACAATACAGATCTTTGCTCCTCATTCCAGCTACTTCCAGTTTTGTATGGCTTTCTCTTTTCTTCTCATACAAGCTGTTTGCCATTTTAATTTTATTTCTATTTATTTTAACTAAATATTCATTAAGATTAGGCAAAACACGATTTCACAGAAAAACCAAGGTGTATGATTATTATATTTATTTCACTAAACTAGCTAATTATTATTATTATTATTATTATTAGCACCACGTCTTACTACCCGTTCGGGTTATACGCACTTACGCTAATGTGTAATGGTAGGGTGATTGTGAGATGAAATGGAGGACCTACAGTTTGGAATCCGAACCACGGTGGAGGCCTGGCATTCCTCACATTCACAAGATGTCTTGTCAGAGGTGAAGGAAGGGTTTGTTAATCAGATAAATCTTTGCCGGGACCGAGGATTGAACCCCGGCCGCCAGCATAGAAGTCTGACACCTTACCCCTAGACCGCCAGGTCACCGACAACTAGCTAATTAAATATAAATAATATATTTGGTTTAATATACCCTAGGACACAAATAAGGTTAAAATATGGCTGCGTTTCGTCAAAGAGCTGAGTCCTTCAACACGAGTATCACTAGGTGCCACCAAGAACATTAAAAAAACTAATTTTAAACGTGGTTTCACTAGAGAGAAAACACAAATACCCACCAAATCAATAGGCTGTCTTCAACAAAGCTAGATTCAGGTAGCGACCCAAACCACTCTTCACATAATCCTACCTCACAAAGAGCTTACACTGTCTGCCCATCACAATTACAATGGTCCCTTTATGATGAGAATATTAAAAGGGAGTTAATTAACATATGCACATTTGGAAGTGCTTTCATCACTGAGCATTGACAGTAGCGAACCCCACTGTTGATGGACTCCTGTCTAAAGAAACGAAGCAAAACTTTCGTAAAGCTGAGGATCTTGTACATTCTAATCTGTGCCCTAAAAACAGGAAACTTGACAATATAATTAATGTAAATTTAAAATAAACATTTTTACAAAGATTCAGCTTTCCTCTAAAGTATAGATTATTTATTAGTTCAAATGTGCATTTTAATACATGTCCAAACACCATTACAATAAAGTACACGCTCTGTAATCTGACACTGTGGCAGTCTGGCCGCCCAATAGTCTGGCGTTTTCAGACGGGCGCTTGTGCACATAGAGGGGGGATACAAGTCACTGCATGTCCTTGAAAATTCACCAATAATACACTTCCGCTCAGTCAGTTGCATTAGTAATCACCAGCACGTGCCGTGTACTATCACAGTGCCATTTGTGTTGTGTTTATGACCACAGTGCAAACGAAAACACAAAACTTTAAATCTAGTTCAGAAACATGAGATTTTGAAGAGACTTGAAAAATATGATGGGTATGTTAACCTCGTTAACAAATATGGAATTGGCCGTGCTACAACATGACATAAGAAAGAACGGTGAGAAGATTAAGTCTTTTTTTCAAAAATAATGAGAATGTGAAAGTGTAAGAAAAACCTTATTTAAAAACAGTAGAGTTTCCTCACGTTGAGGATAGCCTTTACTTAGTTTTCATTTCTATACGGAAAAATTATGCATAAAGACGATTTTAAGGACGACGAAGGTTGGTTGGTAAAATTTAAAAAAGTTTCGGAATTCGGTTATTGAGTATGACAGGCGAAAAGCTTTCAACTGATGTTGATGTGGTCGAACCGTACAAAGAAAAATTTCAAAACATAATTAAGGAACTGGCCCTAACTACTGACCAAGTCCACCATGTGGACGAGAGTGGTTTGTTTTGGCGGCTTTTACCAAAATATACATTTGTTCACTGTGCTAAAGCTAGTGCTCAGGACGAAATGTGGCAAAGTAAAGAATCACTTTCATGACTTGTTCGAATGCGAGTGGTATGCATAAAGTGGACATGTTCGTGATCGGTAAAGCGAAAAACCCCAAGGCCTTCAAAAACGTTAATCTACCTGTTCATTACAAAAACCAAGCAGAGCGGGGATGACTAAGTCAGTGTTTACATAATGGTTTCATGAAATGGTTGTACCATTGATGAAAAAATTTCTCCTAAAACAGAAAGTGACGCAAAAAGCCACGTTTTTTTTATAACTGTCCAGGTCAACCTGATTTAAAATCAAAAGATGGTTTTGTCCATGTGATGTTCTTATCCCCAAATGTAACACCACTCTTACATCCCAAGGACCAGAATGTTATTAAAACGGTCAAAATGCACTACAAAAAGAGCCTGTTGTACAAGGTTTTGTCTAAAGACGATAGTGTGGTTCAGTCCTTAAAAGAAACGAACTTAAAAGATGTTTTGATTTTTCCTTGCAAATGCTTTGGAAAATGTAAATGAGAAAGTGATTGTTTGTGGGGTAACTTATGGCCTAGTATGACAATGTTAAAATAATACAGAAAAAAGAAGAAAAACAAAACAGATCATGGTCAAACAATGAAACAGAGAAACTCTCGGTGTTGATAATGACGACAATGTAAATGCTGAACTGCATGAACTGCGAGATACAATCGCTGAAAAACTTGACACAACCAACAACAGACGATGTAAACATGTGGCTGACCGGCGGCGATGTTTTGACAGGTGATGAAATAATCGAAAATGTGATGAGAAAAGAAGAGGAGGATGAGGGAGAATAAGTGGCAGCTGCTCACACAATACTCCATGATATTGTGATGGACGCCTCCTCAACCTCCGTTAGGTGGGCAGAAGAAAATGGCGTGTTTGCTAGTAATATTCTCGTGGTGAAAAGACTTCAAGAAAAAGTGTTAAAAGTATCATTTCAGGTAAAGAAACACAAGGAAATTGACAGTTTTTTTCCCTCCTGTGGAAATTACTGTTATGTAAGTTTTAATTTTTCTTAGATTTTAATTTGTTAGAAAGATCCAATGTTATTTAAATACAATAATACTTTCAGTTTTTACATATATTTTGTATCTACAGTAGTACTTTTATGTACAAAACACACACATTAATTTGTCGTAGTTTTTTAAATGCATTTTTGTTAATAACCTTCCAGTAATCCAACATTTTCATTAATCCGGCACTACCCTTGTCTGATATCTGCCGGATTAGTGAAAGTGTACTGTATGTGATTTAATATTTATCAATAAATCAATAAATCGAACACTTTAAGAAGAGATTGGTATTTATGAAGAATAATAAGTGATAGATAAATTGTTTAAGATGGAATGCTCCTGCATGTAGAAAAGACGTAGCAAAATAATAACAGATTCATTAATTAACTACAAAATAACAAAGAGTCAATCAACAAAGTTTTCATGATAATGGGCCTACTAATCCAAATAAGAAATAAATAATATGTGTTCACTTTTAAATATATTTCAATATTTTATTTATGTCTTACTACTCGTTTGGTATATGTGTGTCTATTAATTATGCTAATGGTTTTAGATACAAGGAAGGTTATACTTGGAAAAAGTGTACCCACATTTGCACAGAGAAAGAGTGGAAAATTATTTTAGAAAAACTACCCTCAGTACACTCAACCAAGATGTGAACATTGATCTACCCATCATTGGCAGTCTAGTCTATGCAAAGTGAAGCCTTAGACCGTGTGGCCACCGAAGCAGGTTTAATAATATTAACAGACTATGGAGACTATTACAAATGTTGTTATTATTATTAGCACCGCGTCCTACTACCTGTTCGGGTTATACGCACTTACGCTAATGTGTAATGGTAGGGTGATTGTGAGATGAAATGAAGGACCTACAGTTTAACGTGGAATCCGAACCATGGTGGAGGCCAGGCATTCCCCACATTCACAAGATGTCTTGTCAGAGGTGAAGGAAGGGTTTGGTAATCAGATAAATCTGTGCCGGGACCGAGAATTGAACCCCGGACCCCAGCACAGAAGTCCGACACCTTACACCTAGACCACCAGGTCACCACTATTACAAATGTGTTTGTAAAATAGGCTCTATATTATTTTACATATGTCTAATATAATGGCAGTTGCATAAAAATTTGTGCAGAGAAGAAAGGATACAAACGATTACATATTTGCTTGTCAGTAAGATAGTTGAACTACTTCACCAGAAAAAAAAGTGAACATAATTTCCCAATTTATGGACCAATAATAAAATGAATGGAATTTGTGAGAATCCTTTTGTAATAAGGCATACAGAGCATTAAGGAGAGGCGAAACTAATAAAAATAGAAATAATTCTATACTATGAAAATAAATAGTGAGGAGAAAAACTTAAATAACCTGCACAGTACAATGATAAACAAAATAGTTTTGAGAAAAATTGGCATTAAGATGGGAAGGCTTGTACAAAATACTTGAACAAGTTGGTGTGGGCCATAAAATAAAAATAAACATTAAAAAAATGACTGCGTTGGAACTTCAGTTTTGAGGAATGATGAGTATAAGAGTATTAAGCCATACAAACTTTAATTGGGTAAGCCAGGAGGAGAGCTAGAATGTGTCAAGCCAAAGTAAGGTTAAGGCAACGAGTAGAGTGAAGCTGTACTTAAGACACAACACCGTAAAGGATACAGCCCAAGATGCAATCCAGGACAGTTAATATATATACAAGATTTAGGATAAAAATACACTTAAAGATGGTAACAAGGGGTATAAATATAAAACCTTGTTCCAAGATGTTACCACTTCAAAGTGCAAGACCGGTTGTAGAAATCAGTAAGTAGGTGTTGAGTGAACATGTATTATATCATAAGGAAGCCCTAATGAAAAGAACATCATATCAAGTGTAATAAAACTTAAGAAATACAAAATGATTGTGAGATTAGCTAATAGTGAACCTATATATATATATATATATATATATAAACATGAGCCAACTCCAATTTATTTAAATAGTTTAGTTATAATTAGAATTTAGTACAAAGTTAAATGTTTTTTTTATTAGGCTTTACATAATAGTTTTTTTTAAACATCTCAATAAAGCATGATTATTAATGCCTCAATGGGGTGTAGATGAGGAAGGTTATTTAAAGGAAATATACCCAAAATTGCATGAAACGAAGATGATAAAACCACAATGATAAATTAAATGGCATAAATAAAGCATTCTCAGTGGAGAGAGTGAGATTATAACTTTTACCTCTATATCAACAGTTATTCAGTCTATTGTAAGCATTACACATTACACCATGTTACAACAAATGTCAGATGGTAATTTTCAATATAAAGAGAGTATCGTAGGTCGTGATCATTTGATCATATTGGGAGTCAAAATGTGACAATTTAACCTACCATACTGATTAAATTATAATACAAAAGTGTTTAGCGATTTGGTCTGTTTTTCTATTTCATTTATTTGAGGTATGTATTGTGCACTTTTTGAATTGACTGATTATATCAGCACATAACTTCTTAGCCAATGCAAATCTAGAGCAGACACAACACCCAGCACCCAACCGTTAATTCATCAATGTGCAAGAGGGAATCCCAAATGATAAAAGTTTTTGGTAATGCCAATAATCGAACCTGGTACCTTTAACTCGGTAGCCAGATATGCTACTAACTGAGTTAAGGTGTCATACTAGTGGATTGTTAACACCACAAGCAAGGATTGGTGAAACTATTAGTAAATTGTTTCATTAAAGTCAATATCAAACTACTACTTACCTTTTACACGGCTGTAAACAACTTCTTAAAATACCTAATATCAAAACAGCACTCATGAATTAAAATAGTAAAGGACGTTTTTCTTTATATTAACACAATTTCAAGTGGCCTCAGGGCTTATGATTAAACCAATTGCTTTATTTTCTCCTTCGGAAAGCACTGCCATTAATAAACTAGATCACGGCTCCTAAAGTATCTAAAAGCATAGACTAGTTAAACTAAGCTTTAAATTAAAATTTATCTCTAATTTTCAAAATTAATTCATTGTTTAAATAATTTTTTAAGAGAATAAAAATGCATCAAGGTTTGAGAAAAGTTTCACAGTGGGTTGGTTTTATTTTATATAAAGCTAGATTATCCTAGACATATTTTATAAAATCTGAGTTATACAGCTCTAGTAGCACGACTCCTTATCTAAAACTATTTCAAATTTAGGCATAAAATGTGCACTTTTTAATTTAGAGATAAACTTTTTCTTAACTGTGTCATATTTATATATATATAACCTGGCTTTTGAAGGCCCTGTAAAATCATAAATAAAAATAAACTTGACATTGCAAGGCTGACCTCCATCTCGATTCCTTCATCTCCAGGCTTCATGTTTGAGAGGTCTCCACTGAATTTTCTGTGTCGTGAGAAGCCATTGCCCCCTGATGCAGTTTCCTCTAGAGCATTCTCATGATCTACCAGACCCAAGTTACCCACTTCAATCACCATAAAGTCAGATGTAGCACTGCCTGAGTAACTTTCTCCATCTCTTACAGGAGTCATTGATGTAGCAGCATCATTGGTTCCAATGTATGTATAGCCTGGCCCATCTCTGCGCATACATGGGATTGTCAGTTTAGGATGGCGCACCTCTTCAAAGCGTAAAGATGCTGATGTGCTGGGCAGGTCCAGATGACTGAGTGTCAGCATGCCCCCCGACCCGCCATCGACATTGCTAGGCAGCGAGCCACCCTCACGTTGCCGGGCACTCACACTAACACCAGAATCCCGGAAGCTGCCACTATTGCGTTTTTTTCGCCTAGTTCCACTCCCACTTGCTCCTGTAGAAGTCCATACATGACCAGATATTAAAAAAAAATGTTTTAGGAAAAGTAGTAGTGTATATTTTTACAAATACATTTACTTCAAAATATAGCTCAAAGTTCTAATTACATGTAAACAATGAGAAAATATTTCAAAAGTTAAACTAATAATAAAGAATTTTAATTTTATAAAATGAAATTATATTTTACAGTAAAATGCTTTAAAAATGGTAATAAATACCCGATTTAAAACCACACTAATGAACCAAATTTCCCCTAAATTATTTTAGAAACTTGATTTAATAATAGGAATGGAGATTGAGGGGGTAAGAGCGAGGAGGAAAGCGAGAGAGAGAATGAGAGAGGGGAAGAAAGAGAGAATGATTTAAAGAGAGGGAGAGATAATGAGAGGGTAGAAGAGAGAATAAGTGAGAGTAAGGAAAATAAAGAGAATAAGTGAGAGGAAGGAAAAAAAAGAGAATAAGTGAGAGGAAGGAAAAAAAGATAATAAGTTTGAGGGAGGAAAAGAGAGGGAATAAGTGAGAGTGAGGAAGAGAGGGAATAAGTGAAAGGGAGGAGGAGAGAGAATAAGTGAGAGGGAGTAGGAGAGGGATAGCAAGATAGAATGAGTGAAGGGGAGAGAGGAGTTTGGGATGGATGGAGAAAGAGAGAGAGAGGAGTGTGGGATGGATGGAGAGAGAAGTGTGTTATATGGATGGAGAGAAAGAGTTTGAACTATAAAAAAAGCGTGTTAACTAGAAAAAGAGTTTGAATGAGAAAAAGAGTGTATGAACTAAAAAAAAGAGTGTATGAACTAGTAAAAGAGTGTGAACAAGAAAAATAGTGTGAATGAGAGAGAATGAAAGAGAAAGGAAACCAAATAACAAAACCAAGAGTGAACAAAATAGAGAAAGTGTTTGAAAGAAAGAGTGTGAATTAAAGAAAGAAAGTGTTTGAAAGAAAGAGTGAACAACAAAAAGGTCAGATAAAAGCAAGATAATGAACAAAAGATGTAGAGAAACAAAAAAGAGATAAGAGTGAACCAAAGAGGAAAAGAAAAGAGTCAAGGAAAGATAGGAGTGTGTGTGTGTTTGTGCGAGTGAATGTGTGTGTGTGTTTTTGTGCAAGTGAGTGTGTAAGTGAGTGAGAGAGAATGTGGGTTGGGTGAAAAGAGAGAGAGAATGTGGGTTGGGTGAAAAGAGAGAGAGAATGTGGGTTGGGTGTAAAGAGAGAGAGAATGTGGGTTGGGTGTAAAGAGAGAGAGAATGTGGGTTGGGTGTAAAGAGTTAGAGAGTGTGAGTTGGGTGAAGAGTGTTAGAGAGTATGGGTAGGGTGAAAAGAGAGATAGGGTGTGGGTAGGGTGAAAAGAGAGATGGGGTGTGGGTAGGGTGAAAAGAGAGATGGGGTGTGGGTAGGGTGAAAAGAGAGATGGGGTGTGGGTAGGGTGAAAAGAGAGATGGGGTGTGGGTAGGGTGAAAAGAGAGATGGGGTGTGGGTAGGGTGAAAAGAGAGATGGGGTGTGGGTAGGGTGAAAAGAGAGATGGGGTGTGGGTAGGGTGAAAAGAGAGATGGGGTGTGGGTAGGGTGAAAAGAGAGATGGGGTGTGGGTAGGGTGAAAAGAGAGATGGGGTGTGGGTAGGGTGAAAAGAGAGATGGGGTGTGGGTAGGGTGAAAAGAGAGATGGGGTGTGGGTAGGGTGAAAAGAGAGATGGGGTGTGGGTAGGGTGAAAAGAGAGATGGGGTGTGGGTAGGGTGAAAAGAGAGATGGGGTGTGGGTAGGGTGAAAAGAGAGATGGGGTGTGGGTAGGGTGAAAAGAGAGATGGGGTGTGGGTAGGGTGAAAAGAGAGATGGGGTGTGGGTAGGGTGAAAAGAGAGATGGGGTGTGGGTAGGGTGAAAAGAGAGATGGGGTGTGGGTAGGGTGAAAAGAGAGATGGGGTGTGGGTAGGGTGAAAAGAGAGATGGGGTGTGGGTAGGGCGAAAAGAGAGGTAGGGTGTGGGTAGGGTGAAAAGAGAGGTAGGGTGTGGGTAGGGTGAAAAGAGAGATAGGGTGTGGGTAGGGTGAAAAGAGAGATAGGGTGTGGGTAGGGTGAAAAGAGAAATAGGGTGTGGGTAGGGTGAAAAGAGAAATAGGGTGTGGGTAGGGTGAAAAGAGAGATAGGGTGTGGGTAGGGTGAAAAGAGGAATAGTGTGTGTTGGGTGAAAAGAAAGGTAAACATGGGTTGAAAAGAGATAAAAAGTAAACATGGAGGTGAAGAGAGAGAGAGAGAATAAATATGGGGAGAAAAAGAGAGATAGAATAAAGATAGGGTGAAAAATAAAATATAAGTGTGGTGAAAGACAAAAGATAATGGGTGAAAGAGCGCAAATAATAGAGTAGGGGTTAAAGATAGGGGGTATTGGGTAAAAAACCGATAGGTTGAGTGAGTGAGTGAGTGAGTGAGTGTGTGAGTGTGTGTGTGAGTGTGTGTGTGTGTGTGTGTGTGTGTGTGTGAAAGATAGGTGGAATGGGCAAATGACAGGTAGGATGAGTGAAAGATATTTAGGGTGGAAAGTTATGAGCGCTTAGTAGTTCACCTAGATAAAAGTATCTCATTTAGTTGAAGACATAAAAACTACTTTAGAAAGTAGGATGACTTAAAAATAAGTACTAGCCCAATGATAACGTGTAGATCTTCTAGACCATTTTGATTTAATCAAATGTCGGCTCACAGTAGTTTTTTGCATTGGTCTTTTAAAAAGATTATAACTGTAGTGATTGAAATCTTAACATAATATAAACCCTGAACAACTGAATAGGTAAAACAAAATTTTAAATATATATATTTTGGGCATATTAATAATAGAAGTCTGAAAAATATAATATCCTGTTATAAGGGCTCATTACTGTTGATTACTTCTTAGTTAGAAAAAGTAGTAACACGAGGAAATAAACATTGTCTCCAAGGAAATCTGCTAAATCTCAGTGAAACTAAATGTGTGTGTTATTTGTTTCATAAATTACTTTTAAATATAATTTGATATACTATCTAATGTATCGAAAGGAACATTTGTACTTATTTCACACCTAGCCTTCATTAGATATTTTGAGATATTGAATAACACCATTTAATGCTCCCAAAACAACATGTAGCAAAAAATCTAGTTGTGTTAGAAATGTTTACTTATTATTTTAAAATCTGGGGGACAAAAGTTTTTATAAACACACCCTAGCTACCTAGGTCAGACCTAAGCAGCCTTATTATTGGTAACCCTACAAGTTTCTTAATCAAAGTCTTTTTAGATAACAAAATAACACAAAATAGTGAGAAGTTAAAATTTATGTCAAGAAAGCATTTTACCTCGCAAGCAATAGCCGAAGCTAGATTCGTGATCAAACTCAGCATTCACTTCTTGGGGTATGTTTTGCAAAGAGCCACCTTTGGTCTGGCGCTCTGTTATATAGGCACCATCTCGTTTCCTACGACGTCCCCCTGTACTAGCCCGAGCCCCACCAATCTCTCCAGACTTTATTACATGATGCTTCTGCTGACAGTCACTTTTCTTAGTTTCATCAGCTTCTGCCTCTTGAAGGAGCTCCTAAAATAAATGTGTCAATTTTACTAAATAAAATTCTAGTTAGTGGCTCTTAATTATGTCTATAGTAATATTTTGGATATTTAGTGTTAAAGTATAGCTGTAGCTTATACAATAGCGAATGAGAAATATGAGCTGTGTGTGTGTGTGTGTGTGTGTGTACATTTTCTTAGCACCACATCTTATTAACAGTTCGGGTTAAACACCTATGTAATAATTATACTAATATTCTAGGAATGAGGAAGGCTAAATTTAGATTAAATGTACTCATTTGCTTGGGGAGAATTGAAAACCATTTAGAGAAAACCACTCTAATTACACCTGACCGGGATTAGCACCCTAATCTCCAAGTCATGGGCAGTCTAGTCTGTTCTAAGAGTAGCATCATAACCATGCAGCCACCAAAGTGGGTTGCTGTGCATTAAATTTTGTATGAATAAAAGGATAAAAAAATAATGTAGCCACATATGATTAATTTTGTTGTGCACCACCCATATCTTACTATCTGCTTAGTAATATATCATATCTATATTAGTGGGATAGAGAAGAGGAATGTACATTTTGTCTAAATTCTACCCACATTTTGGTGGACGGAGAGTGGGCAGCTATTTATGAAAATCCTTTTTCTTTTCACCCAAGCCAAATTCCAGCCCTGAATTCCCCGAATATATGTGAGTAGGCCTAAAATGTAGGCCAAACCATTTTAGGCTAAATAACTTTAATTTATAGAAATCAATATGTATATACAATTGAAATCAATTGTATATAAAAATCTCATTCATTCATTATCAATTCATTCAAAGAGGTCAAATAATTCATATTACGTTCATTTTAGGCTAATTGACATTTGATAAAATTTATTTTGGGACTAGTTACCTTTATTTGTGTTGGTTTGATACTATTAGGTGAAGTGCAACATACTTAATTAGTGGGTACTACATTTTCAAATATATTTATCTTCCTTGTGGTTGTCATTGGCAAGTAAGAAGTAACTCCTAGTCATGTGACTCCTAATAATTTGACAAGGAGACATTTGTGAATGAAATTTTCCAACTTGTGTAAAAGGTGTACAAAATAAGAGAAACCTTTTTCTACCACTTTTACACTTTTTAAGCTGTGGCATTTGGGCATATTAAGATATTTTACATAATTTTCTTTAATAAATTTTTAAGTGTTATATTTAATAATACAATTATGTTAATTCTTTTTAACATCATGTCTTACTCAGGTGATATACAAATTATTATACATAAGGCCTCACTAACATGAAGTTCAGTTGTTTTTTTCATATGGCCTCTATTAAATATCAGTTATTTTACCAGATAATTAAGTTGTTTGATAGCTTAGCTCTGTTGATTGCATGTCTTCCGAGAATGATTCAAGAATCCCAAATTTTCTTACTAACATGGCTGAAAAATTATCAAATTGTAGTTGGTAGCCCCATAGTGGAATTCAAAACACCCAATACCCTAAAGAAATTATCAAGATTTCTGGGAATGGTGTCTTTTTTTTTTACAGATTCATTCCGAATTTGGCTTCTGTAGCAGAACCTTTATACAAATTGCGAAAACAAAAAGCTATTTTTAATTGGAACGACGAGGGTGACCAAGCTTTCACACAACTAAAAAAAAAGCACTTACTCCGGCGCCCATTTTACGGATGGCATATTTTGACAAGTCCTTCATCCTTTAAACTGACACTTACTCTTCAGGCCTTGGAGCTATGCTAGCTCAAAGAATGGGTCAAATACTACCAGTAGCGTATGCTAGTCGTACTCTACACCCCCACGAATTTGAAGCTCTTGCTAAAGTATATACTATAAACAAATTCAGACCATATTTGGAATCACAACAGTTTAAATTACACACTGATAACTCGGCTGTAGCATGGCTACTTAAAAATCCACAGCAAATAGGTAAGATAGCACGTTGGATAACTCAACTACAAGAACTTAGATTTAACATCGTCAATATAAAAGGCAAGGACAAATGCACTCTCCAGGATGTTTGAAGAAGAAACAATAGAAAGTTACAACAATGTTTTGAATATTAGATTTTTAAGGCAAATACCGGAAAAATAAACATCCAAAAAATCAGAACAGCAACGAGACCAAGAAATAAGTAAGATAATTGAAAGAATATCAAATAAAGAGAATATCACTAATTATAAAATTCTGAATAATATTTTATATTACAAACAATTCACTAAATCTCAATGAAAATATATGTGCCAAAATCTTTTCATAATGTTCCATTTCAGTATTACCACATTTTGCAGTTGGAGCACATCTAGGGATCGCCGAAATCATCATTTTTGTATGCAAGCAGTTTTTTTTTTGCATGGTATGGACAGAAACATATGTGATGTTAGGTCATGTGATATTTGTTTACGATCCAAATCGGGTCAAAATGATAAATACGGATACTTGTCATCAACAGTATCAGAATTTCCAATGCAACGTTTGTTTATGGTTTTTTTGCCTCATTACCCAGATCTAAAACTGGTAATAAATACATTATTACGGTGGTGGTGGACGGATTTTCTAAGTTTGTGTGGTTCTTGTCACTAAGTAAATCTACCGCTGGGCAGACTGTACATGCTTTACAAAATAACGTTTTCAAAAACTTTGGTTTAACTTGTTTCATAGTTTCAGAAAATGTTTCTCAGTTTACTTCTCACGTCTTATAATTTACAGTGGCTACAAATTGCCTTCAACAATGTCGAAAATAGTAGTCATAAATATACGCCAGCAGAATTGTTATTAGGCCATGACCTTCTGGCGCCCCTGAATCTTAAATGGTCTTTACTAGTAGTACAAAATGGAAGACCAGTAGGTACCTCCCTCCACATGTGGACTAACCCTCTTAAAGAGTTAAAATGGGCACAAGCTCGCGTTAGTAACTCTACAACAAAGACAGACATCTGATTCCTTATAAAGAAGGTCAACAGGTAGTTTACAAATCCATTAGATTAATGATAAGGCTGCAGGTATTGCGGGTAAATTAAATTTTTGCTGGTCAGAGCCAGTTATCAACAAATTTTTAAGCAATGTAACAGTTCAATTAGTAGATGCTAAAAGTGGACTACCTTTGTGCCGCGCTCATGTTTCACAACTCAAACCATGTCCTGTTGGGGTAAGACTGTTGGGATAGGTTTTATTGTTGTTGTTAGCCTATTTCTAAGCATTCACCTGCCATGGCATCTTTAGACATGTACTCTGATAATAATGAGTCTCTTGCATCTGTATCTAAGTGTCAATATTAAGTACATTATACTCAAGATTGTATTATAATAGTAAAGGTTTACACATGGTTAACATAAGTGTTGATTTGTATATTGCATACCTCCTCCATCTTATTATATTTATGAACAACAGTTGTGACCAACACTCGTGCCCCTCATAAAACTATTATAAAATGATTGTTGGAAAAATTTCATTAGGTTAGTAAATGTCCTATATAATAAAACCATTGTTAGAAGAATTTCATTAGATTAATAATATTCAATAATTGCTTTTTTTTTTGTCTTTCAAATATAATGATATATAAAATGTTTATCAGTGTAAAACAATACATATAATATTTATGTGCGGTAATACTATATAACCATTGTAATGTTTATATCAGATATAACAGAGGTTATGAATCCTAATTTAGACTAAACACCTACAAATTAATATATATTATGTCTTAATATTTTCGTATATTTTAACTAGTCAGAGTAGGGGCCTTCTCGCGTCCATTCAAGTTTTTATCCTTCTACAGACATTTACAATTGCATTATTTATTCATGTATATATATATAGTGATTGTATTTACTCTGATGTTTATGTATAGTGTATCATGATACACAAAGGGTGTATATTGTTATGCTGTCAGCTATGTAATGTACTATACAAGTTATAGCAGTTAAGTTTAGCTCAATATTTGTGCTTGGGTATGTGTGTATGTAGAGTATGACGTCATACTCTACTATAACCCGCGCTCTTGAATTCTGAGCCCGTTATGTATAGTGCTAGGGGACAGGTCACGTGGTCTTACTCCCTGGCTTCTACGCTTGCGGGACCACAATTCAACTACATTCACTTTCTACATACTTTAACTTTTGTTCAGTCACTAACCGAGTTTGAGTCAGTCGAACAGGACAGTGCTTGCTTGCACGTGAAACCAAATACTTGTATCAGGCATTGTTCTTTGTGGATCAGTTATAATTATAACGCAAACCTGTAAACTTGTTATGTTTCAGGCATTGTTCTTTGTGGATCAGTTATAATTATAACGCAAACCTGTAAACTTGTTATGTTTGACAAAGGATTTCAGTCACAAATTAATAAACATTCAATAACCTGGCATCAAATATTGTTCTTTATTAACCAGTGGTTATAACCAAAAACAATACACTTCCAGTAACCAAGTGGTTAAAATGTGTAATGAACAACCAAACAAACAAGAAGGTAACAAGAAACCAACGAAAGACTAAAGAAGGTTGTAATATATATCTCATAAGATATCTTATTCCATAGTAATAATATTAAACATAGTAAAAATAATACAATATTCATAATGGTAAATAACTTAAGCCTTTTAAATTAGCTATAAATCACAAGAATGGTGTGTTAGTTTACACTTTTAACTCCAAAATTAGTAGGTAGTTGTTTGTGATAATGCTTTTAGTGGCAGTGATTATATTCGTGACATATTTACTATAAATTATAAGACAAACAAGACTTCTTGTTATTAATTTATTTTTGGGGGGAAGAGGAATCGTCCCAATTTCACAATAATGAAGTTTTGGCTCTATCCAATGTTTAATCCTAGATGCTTGGACTTAAGGTGTAAAATTTTTTAAACTGTCTCTGAGAGCTTGTGCGTTGACTTAAAATCCACCCCACTCATTTTTATACTTATATATGATGGATGTGGGTTGGAGAACAATGAGGATTTTCAAATCTCATTATTATGGTGATTAAACCAGTTGGAGGAATGGAGCCAATTTCAGATGTTAACTTGTCGCACACCATTTTAGTTGTCATAAGCAGTGGAATTAGCACCATTTTACTTTCATCAGTGAAACATGTCTTAAGAATGGTAGTTCCATTATCACTATGTAGCAGTTATTTTGCACTCGTTTCAAATCTCTCTCATCATGGCTTGGTTCCAAAGCAGTAACATGATAAAGCTGTGCTATAGAATTTTTAGCTAAGTGCTTCCGAGTTGAAAAGGAAACCTCCAGGTGCTTTCCCAACGATATGATCGGGGAGTAATGAAAATGTGAGAAAAGCTGTCCTTCAAAGCCAACAGAAAGGAAAAAGCTGACTTAAAAATGTCCGTGTGAAGTCTGCTTGGATTATTATTAGCATTATTATTAGCACTGCGTCTTACTACCCGTTCGGGTTATACGCACTTACGCTAATGTGCAATGGTAGGGTGAATGTGAGATGAAATGGAGGACCTACAGTTTAACGTGGAATCCGAACCACGGTGGAGGCCTGGAATTCCCCACATTCACAAGATGTCTTGTCAGAGGTGAAAGAAGGGTTTGTTATTCAGATAAATCCGTGCCGGGACCGAGGATTGAACCCCGGCCGCCAGCATAGAAGTCTGACACGTCTGCTTAGAAATTTGCACGTTGGTCCAGGCTGTACAAAATGGTGGTTGTTCAAGAGTTAGATATTCAGGACCTCACTACTCGTTGGAATTTTACTGAACTTTATCTTAGGATTATGGGTGAGGAAATTTTGGGCAGTGCTACTCTAATGGTGGTCCACGGGCCGGTGGGAGCTGGTCCGTGGCCAGCAACCAAGAAAAAAAGTTGTTTTTATTAATAGTTAAAATGTCCTCAATAGAGCCACAGTTTGATAGAATGTGCAAAAATAAGCAAACTCATTTGTCCCACTAAGTGTGATATTAAGTTTTTTCTTTAATATCAATAAAAATTTGCTTCTATAAAAATAATATTTTTATACCTACTCCACAAGGTATTAACTTTTCACCAAGCTGGCCCCTGGGTGCCACTGAAAAAGTGACAGGTCCGGCACGGTAAAGTTTAAGTAGCACTGATGTAGGGAACATTCTGCTTTTGACAGTTGAGAATCCAAAATAGCTCTATCAGCATTCTCTTCACGACAACGAGAGAGTGATTGTTGTGGGGTAGCATCATAGGAGGTTATAGACCCTTACTTCCTTGAAAACAGTGGAAGTGAGACAGCTACAGTGACGTTAGATTCCTACGTTGAAATTTTATGCGATCCATTTCTGTGGCCGCATGGTTTAAGTCAGCGGTTCCCAAACTTAATTGTTACAGGATCCGCATTGTTTAAACAAATTTCGCAACACACCTAATGTGTATATAGCCAGCCTTCTATATAATCTTATCTCAATCCTGTTGAAAAAGGCGAACTTTCATTCAAAACATATACACAAAAAGACTGTGATAGGTAATCCTAATGTGAAAGTGGAATAGTCATAACTCAACTCTTTTTTAATACTTAAGAAAAAGTACATTTATTAATGAATGTATAACAAAAAATAACATTTTTAAACAAAAATGAAAGGATTTTAAATTGAAACGCACATTAGGCTTTATACAATAATTTAGCTTACATACTGAATGATTTTTGAGCATATATCACGTATATTTACTTAAATGTGATTTAAATACAAAATTTTTTAATACATAACTTGAATAGTTTAATAAAGTTGAAAAACAAGCTTAAAAGTCAATGCTATTTATGGCATTGTTTTGCACCAATGAGAGAGTCTATATCAGGGTTGAAACTTGATAGTTTTAGCCTCAAATCGCTCTCCATACAAAGTCTGTTACTGTATTTGTTTTTCAAAAACAACAAACTTGAAAAGGCACGTTCACACAAATAATTTGTAAAAAGCCCCATCATGTGTCACAATGCTTGTTTTGATATTTCTGGGTAGTCTCCTCATACATTTATCCAGAATGGGATTAAGCTCGTTTATTTGAAAACCGTTTTAAAAGATGAATCACATGATAACCCAAAGAGTCTTCTTCAGCTGATGCCAGTTTCACTTTTTTTAAATGATCCTCTTCAAAGGGATTTCAGATCCATTGGTTCCCCTCATAAATTTTAGGAAAGTAGCTCCTAAAACAATGGTCATTACTAATTATTTGCCTTAACATAAAAAAATATTGCCTCGTTATAACATTTTTTGATACATACATAAGTTTTAATAAATCAAGAGGTAATAATTTTATTTATATAAACAGAAGAAACTTTACAACATAGTTATAGTACATAAAAAATTACCTAAAAAATATTGCTACTGAGAATTGACTGACAATATAAATTACCTGAGCCTAGAGGCCAATGATTCGAGGTGCGCCTTCAAGGTCTTTGCAGTTTCCTCATAAATTTTAATTTTATAGGTCTCCAAGAAGTCATGAAGACTGGAAAAACATTGAAGCAATTTTCCTCCACTCTATGGGCTCATCTTTCAAGTTTTTTAATAATTGCTTCTATTCTATCCTGCACATAGAACTTGTGGACGTACTTACCTTTCAGTGTTAAGTTAAGGACAATGAGAGCATTTAAAATATATGCCAAATATGCAAGTCTTTTTAACCAGTTCTCGTCATTCACACATGTAAATTGGCTAAAAGATTTTGTGTCACTATCATCCTCCAATAAAAACATTCTAACTTCGTTCCAGAGTTATAATAATTATGCCAACACTTTACCCCTCGACAGCACGCAAACTTCACATTGAAGGAGAAGTTGTTTGTGTTCAGTGCTCATTTCGTCACACAGGATATCAAAGAGTTGAGTTTTTAGGCCATCATCTAATAAAGTTAACAAATTTCGCAGCATAGTTAAGAGATTTATTTAGGCATTCATCCGGCCTTTTACTGCAAAAGCCTTTTTATGCACACTGCAGCACTATCCATTGTCAAACTTACACATTTTGACAAATCAATCTCATTTCCTTTTTAAAAAATGTTAACACATTTAAAATCTCTTCTCCAGTCGTTCTTGTGGGCGAAGGCTTGCAAAAGAATATTTCTTCTTCCACAGACCCATTAAGCTCAAAACTAACAAAGGCTAATAAAATAGCCTGACTAGGGCAGCAACATTTGTGCTTTCATCAAGCTGCAATAAAAAATACTCACTTCGCTTCAGAGTTGTAATCATAGCTTCTTAACATCATTGGACATTTCTTTGATTCTTCTTTTTACTGAAGTGTTTGATAGAGGGATCTCACTTATTATTTTCCTACACTTTTCATCAAACAAAGCGTTTGATATTACTTTTGCCGCGAGTAAAATAAGTACCTCTCCCATGGTGTGAACTGCCCCCTTTTTGGCTATTAACAGGAATAACTGGTAAGACTCTATGGTAGCTTGTTTGTTTTGTTGACCTGACATGGACTTTTCCATTATAAATTTTGTCAAATTATCATTTGGCTGCTCACGATCCAGTCTTAAACCACCTCTCTAAATTGACACAAAATCTAAACTCAAGTTAAAACCACAAGTGGATGTAAATATCCCAACTGCTCACTCTCACAATCAGAATAAGACTGACACAACTCAAAGACAAACAACAAAAGTGCAGGAAGGAGCGTGGGCACAGACGCCATCTGACGAGGGAGTGTGTCCAGCACACAGAGTAACTAATATTAGACAGAGATGAGAGTATGGGACTGACTGTTTAGTAAAACATTGTATTTTCAAGTACCTAGTTGTTTATTTTATATTCTTTCAAGATTTTTTTTCTCTTTAAAGTAGTACCATGTGTTTGTTATATTTTTACAGCAGACAAAATTATTAATATATTTTTGTAGACCTGACTGCTCGTTCCGCGACGCGCCAAAACATCGCCCACAGCCCACAGTTTGGGAACAGCTCGTCTAAGGCACTACTCTCACAGTAGATTAAATTATGGGGATATCGAAGTTCGAAGCTCGGTCAGGTGTAATGAAGGTGGTTTTTCCTAAATGGCTTTCCACTTTCCCTCCATGCATATGTGGGTACACTTCCAATAAATAAAAACTTCCTCAGCCCTAAAGACATTAGTGTAATTAGTAGATAAGCGTATAACCCCAAAAGGTAGTAAGATGCGGTGCTAAGCAAAAAAGATCTACACAACTTCAATGAACCAAAATATTGTCATCAAGGAATTAATCTTAACACTGTATGGGTCAGCTCATAGCAACAATTATTGAGTTGCATGGATTGTTTCCAGGAACTGTGGTTTTAAGGAATGGTGTGTTTTATGGACTGTACGTTTTTTGTACTTAGCCTCCTGTGACTACTGGCTATAAGACTACCTTAAGAGTAGTGTGTATATCACTAGACCCAGAAGCATTGAGGAACTAAAACAAATAGTAAGATAAGAATGTGCATTTTTGAGGAGAAATGATCCAAATAGTGATGAGAAATCTTCGAGATAGACTGTAAAAGTGTGAGGAACGACAGGTGACATCTCAGTGAAACAATTATTTAAAACATAAATGGCATCAAGTGTAGTTTCTAGTGATAGTTATCATTAAATCTTTACTAATATAAGAGGCTGCTATTCATTTTTAAAAAAATCATCAGGTTATTTTGCCCCTGTATAATACTTCCTACAGGCCTGTCAACCTAAATTATTACTAAGGCATAAGAATCCTAAACAAAGTTCATGCTCAAAGCTAATATATTCGACTTATTGGATTATAAGTATTAAGCATTTTTTGCTTGCATTAAGGATCTTATTTTAACTTTTCTAAGAATTCTAAAAAAGGCTCTTTATCCTATTATCTTATATGTAAACAGAAGACTCACATTATTCATAGATATCCCCGTTTGAATATACTGATATTTTATCTTGAATTTAGGCAAGAGAATCAAATTTGATACTAAAACCTAAGGGCCTGGCAGCTGAAGAATTGTTTAGTATTACAATATTTCATGTAGAAGTAAATCACTGTTAAAATTGTGAGTGTCAAGATAATGACTTCCTTGTTCTGCATTGTTTGATTGTCAGTGAATATGTTTTGAAAGTAATACACAGATAATTAATAACCCTGAAATCCTTAGTAAATGACTTTATTGCTCTAAAGACACTTGTCACCTCAGAGGTTCAATTATTGGTCAATTGGCTTATCAGTGTTTAATCATGAGAGACATCAACTAAATTTACAATATAAGGGGGTCATAAACCATTATTTAAAAGACAATGAATGGTGAGGAGTGGTGTGTCAAATCCAAAAATGCCAGTAAGAATTTAGTACAGTGAATATCTAAGATACCATCTCCTCCCTGTAGGTCTGCTTTCACAGAGCAAAAGCACTAATCATTGGCCCTTTTACAAAGTTAAGCACTACCTCGTATATCTTTGAGAAAGAAAGGAACTGCACAGCAGACCTGTGACAAAGTAAAGCACTACTCAGTACCACTTCAACGTAATAAAACCTTACTCAATGTCACTTCAACAAAGCAGAGCCCTATTCAGTATCCAGCACTACTTAATAGAACCTTAAAAGATTAAAGCACTACTAGGTAGACCTTTGACATAATAAAGCACGTTGACAAACCAGGAACAACTGTGTCAACCTTTGCCTTGTTGAACACTTACTTTTTTATAATAAGGACTAAAAAACAAAGCAGCCAACATTAAAATAATAATGTACCAGTATGCAAGATGTTTTTGAGTGTATAATGATCTGGCAAATTTGGTTGAAATAAGTCGCAAAATTAGGTTTACCTTTGACCAACTTTTCAAACTTTTATTTTAATATTATTACCATAAATTGTGGATAAAATTGGCCGAGACAAAGTCATAATGTACCTATTAATAAAGCTCAAATGATTATGCCCCTTCTAAGTGTAAGCCAAGTTTCATTAAAATCAAAGAAATAATTTTTTTTAAGGTTAAATTTATAGACTTAGATATTAAGATGTCAATTTTAGTTAGCTATTAACCTAGTTCAAGCATACAAGCACCAGTAAATGTAAGGGGGGAAGGGGGGGTGAAGAGAAGATGTGATCATAGTACCAAATATAGCTGAAATCTTCAAACATGATTTACTCTTAGTCAACTCTTGCTTCAAAACTGTGGATTGTGGAGTTAAAGGGCAGAATGAATAAGTGACTGAAATACACACACAAACACACAAAAGTTGTATGCTTTCTTAAAATTAAAATTGAATTAAAAGAGATATTTAAATTTAAAATTCAGATTTTAATATCAAACCTTCACTATTATCAAATAGGTGTCATTTATAAAAATTAAAATAACTTAAGTCTAAAATGTGTTGTACCTCACATGGTCTAGTTATTGCACACTTGGTGATCCGACATAACATGTGCTACGCACATGTTGTGTAAATACAACCCCTTGTGTGACCTTTACTCGCACACGGTTTATCCACGTCCACGCGCCGCCATGTTACGCCCTCACTACCCTCCCTCTTGTCTGTAATCAACAGTCTCGCCAACCTCACGAAATAAGTTTCAGTGAGTCTCTAACACTCGGCCATCCTGTAGCACTCATCGTCCTCGAAGTCTGTTCACACATGTAATTTACAAATACAGTCTCAATTAACCCTTAACCTATCTTATTACTATATGATGATATATATATATATACAATGTAATACTAATCACAACACTCCAGTGACAAAATCGTTTAGGTACTTGGGCAGACGCCTTTCTCGAATAGGTCGAGTCCTTGGATTGTCTCTTCCAGTTTCATCAACATCAGAACTGTCTGAAGATGTCACAGGACTACTATCAGGTTTAGTTGTCTTCAGCTCCGATCCAATTGCCCTATCCACTTCCGACTCATCACTCACAGGTTCACCATAATCATTCTTGTCTTTGTTACCCCATGACTTGAGTTGAGAAACGTGTGCAGTGGTGGCATAGTGTTTCTGTTTAACATCTCCTGTCAATTGACTAACTCGATAAGTGTTGCCATCTGGGAACACTTTCA
This sequence comes from Timema californicum, assembly GCA_902141385.1. NCBI lineage: Eukaryota > Metazoa > Arthropoda > Insecta > Phasmatodea > Timematidae > Timema > Timema californicum. The sequence continues at coordinate 111,432 of CABFOW010000954.1, forward strand.
GCGCCACAAGAGAACCTCTGTACTTTGACTGCCCTTTTGTTGGTTCGCCAGTATACACTGGTGCACGGCGCATCATCACTACTTCTCCAATGTCAAAACTTGGATGAGTATACCTTTTCTTATCAAAATATGCCTTCTGGTGGAGCTGTTCTGCCATGATTTTGTTGCGTACTGCAGGCGGTAGGTACGTGCTGTTTCCAGGTACGTCGATGAGACTCCTAAGTGCTCCATCATGGTGCCGAGGTCGATACCCAAGAAGTGCCTCAAAGGGTGATATCCCCATCGTCTTGTTGATAGCAGTGTTGAGGTCACGTTGAATCTTCTTCAAATTCTTATCACAGTCCTTTAAGTCCGCCCGCTGAGATGACACAGATATCATTGGTGTCAAGGTTCGGTTCACTCGTTCTACCTGCCCATTGGCTTGGGGGTGCCTGGCAGAGTTTAGTACATGATATATTCCACGTGAAACACAAAATTCTTCAAATACATGTGAAGTGAAACACGTTCCTCAGTCACTGATTATTTTCTCAGGTAGACCACGCTCATAAAAAAAAAAATCAAGATACTTCAATATACTTTTGGTGGATGTATCACGCACTGCATAGAGGTGCACAGATTTTGTCAGGTTATCCACGATTACAAGTAGTTCACAATTACCCTTTGAGCTTCGTGGAAAAGGTCCTAAATGATCGATGTGCACTATTTGAAAAGGACGAGTGCCTGGAGGTATTGGGTTGAGCAGCCCAGCTTTTCGTCCCCCTGGGACCTTACTCAAGAGGCACTCAAAGCAGTGAGCTATATGATGCTTAACATATCGTTTCATGCCAGGAAACCAATAGTTTTCTTTCATCTTAGCAACAGTACGGTCGACTGCGAAGTGTCCAGACAAGTCATGAAATTTAACAGTAAGACTTTTTCTCATCACTTTAGGGATAACAAAAAGTTTGGATGTCTGCTGATTATGTTTCTCAATTTTACACACTTTCCCATTTACAAGTTCCAAATCAACTACCTTGTTACGCTCAGCTTTATTTCTGTGTTGTTGGGGCAATTTGAGTATGCGCATAATGTCCCTTAATTCTGGAAAACTATATTGCATTGCTAGTACTTGATCCTCAACAGATAGGGTTAAAAACACCTCACACCTATCACTAATCACTTCTGCCATAGTATCTTGTTCACAGTTCACTGGTGCACGGCTCATGGCATCCACGTGGACCATCTTCTCAGCTGGTCTATGTTTTACCTCAAAGTCATATTCCTGTATAAAATTGTACCACCTAGCAATCTGTGGGTTGGTCGTTCGCTTTCCATTCATGTAAACTAATGCTTGACAATCAGTCACAACTGTAAATTTAATGCCTAGCAAGAATTGTCTCAAGCGGTCCTTGGACCACACTATAGCCATTAATTCAAGTTTGCTTGAGTGGTAATTAGCTTCCACATCTGTAGTTTTCTTGCTCACACAGTATGTTAAGTGCATACGAGCATCTACACCTTCTTGTAGGAGCATTCCAGCCAACCCCTGAGCACTTGCATCTGTGTGTAGTTCAGTGACTGCATTAGGATCGTAAAGCTTAAGCACAGGCTCCTGGATGAGGGTAGTCCTGAGGTCTTCAAATGCCTTATTCTGCTCTTCGTCCCACATATACTGAGCGTCTTTTCTTAATAAGCGACTGAGTGGTTCAGCTCTTTCGGCATAGCGAGGTGTGAACCGTCTGAAGAATCCAGTGAGCCCTAGAAACCTTCTTACCTCATGGACAGAATTGGGCTTGGGAAACTCACTGATTGCCAATAACTTACGTGCCCCGGGTTGTATGGTGCCTTCTTTAATCACAAACCCCAAGTACTCAATGGTCTTCTTCCCAAACTCGCATTTACTTAGCTTGCATGTAAGGTGAGCCCGTCTCAAGGCTTCGAAGACCAGTCTTAATCTATTTAGCATTTCTGGCCAATGTTTTGCGGGGATTAGGATGTCGTCCAAGTAGCACATCGCTATTGTATTTCGTAATCCACCTAATGCACGGTTCATCACACGCTGGAACTCAGCTGGTCCGTTAGTCAAACCAAATACCATTCTTTCAAATTGACCTGTTTCCTCTGGTGTAACGAATGCAGTCTTCTCCTTCGCCTCCTCAGTCAAAGGAATTTGTAAATATCCATGGGCTAAGTCAAGTACTGTGAACACCTTGCTACCAGAAAGTTGTTCAAATTGGTCGTCAATGTGGGGTAATGGATATCTATCCCTTATGGTTTGTTGGTTTAGCCGTCGATAATCAACAACCAGTCTATTTTCTCCGGTTTTCTTTCTTACCAGTAGCACCGGACTCGCATATGGCGACTTAGTCTCAGTCACAATGCCGTGATCCTTCCATTCCTTGACTATTTCTCTTATCGCTTCCTTTTCTTGTATGTTCGTTCGATACGGTTTGCATGCAACCGGTTTGCTGCCAGGAACCTCAACTATGTCCATTTTGGTCAAATCAGTGCATCCTAACTCTGACAGGTTTGAAGCAAAACAATCACTAAACTCATTCACCAAATTCACTAATGAAATTATGTCTTGCTCATTAGCACAATCATCAATAAGGAGGTCTTCTCTCCCGATAATCTTACGCGTTGAGCCATTGTCATTGATATGTTGTGTAGGCCTATATAGATCAACATCCACTATGTTCACTAATTCACCACGACCCACACTGACATTTTTCTTCATGTACTTCTCTTTAGTACTTGTATTTATGATTTGTATGGAGAACTCCCCGTTCTCATCTGGCTTATAAATAGCGCCACCAAACATCAGCTGGCCGTCTTGAGGTACATTTGACACAACTTGAACAAAATTAATGCAATTCCCTTGCAATTTGTTGGCTGATAGTGTCCGCAGTTTAATTGGTTTATCCTTTGTCACTGTTGGTAGATTTAATTTCTTGAAGGGATCTTCATCGGCATTTCCGACAAATAAATGTTCTCCTAACTTAACAAATGCCACACTTGGCAGTTCTGTCCAGGTCCTTCCGATGATGACCTCAGTACTTTGTGCATTGTCTGGGACAACCAGCATCTCCACATCACCTCCTACTGCACTATCCATAGATATATCTGAAACTATTCTACCCAATGAAGTGATCACATTTTCTGTGTTCCCAAACCCATGTAAACTCTTTTTACAAGGTTGAATTGGCAATCCAGACTTGATGGCTGCTGTGGCTTGTATTGTGCAACATGAACTGCCTGTATCTATTAACGACATAAATGATACAGGTCCTATCTTAACTTCTTTCAGGTATTTCTCCAAATCTGCGGTTATGTTCCTCTCGGTGCTAGTGATTTGAATATGTTCTTCCACTGGCCTGTTTCGATTAGTACAGAAACGCCTGGTATGGCCCTCTTGGCCACAAGCTAAACATTTTATAGGTCCTCTTGTCTCCGAGCAGTCTCGAGAAATATGTCCATATTTTTGACAATTAAAACAACGTGGCTCCCGTTTTTCATTTTGATAATACACTGAATCTGGCCGCTCATGCTTTATTTCACTTCTAGATGGTCGGCCTCTTGCGTGAATAATCTCTTGTGAGCTGGTCATATCACTTCCAGTTTGTAGGACAAGCCTAGGTTGCTCATTTGATCTCCACGAAACCTGTTTTCCAGGACGATCTGTAACACGTTTTGATCGCTGTGCACTCACTTCTTCGAAATCCCTTATGTCATGAAGGAGGTCATCCAGGTCATCATGGTGTTTGCTCATGACGAGAGTACTTAATTCACGTGACCACAGGCCAATTGCAAGTTGTTTCTTAGTGTCTGTGAACTCTAATCCCAGGGTCTTACATAGCCGCACTTTATCATGAAAATAAAAATGTGTGTTTTCATTTTTGTCTTGCACACGGTTCTTCATTTGATCAAATTTTTCTGGAAGGCTTAAAGTTCCCACAAAGGTCCGTCGAAATTGACGTTCGAATTGGTCCCAACTGACTATTTCTGATAGACGGGATCGATACCAATGTTGAGCTGCGCCTATGAGGTGAGTCCTAGCAGACTCTAACTTGAACGGATTCTGCCATTTATGAAGTTCTGCCGTGGTGTTGATTATTTGTAGCCACTCAGACGCGTTCATTCCTGATGACTCACCATCAAAATAGGGGATGGTTTTCGCTAAGTCAGGCATAATATTATAAGTTGGTTCTGGTATTTGCTGTTGTTGCGATCTTAGCATGTCAAAAAGAGTTTGATCACGCTGGCGGTTACTTTCCAAAATTAGGTTCATAACATCCTGCATAGACATAACCAAGTCCGTCTGATGTTCTGCCACTACCTCCTCATGGCTTATAGCTCCTTCCTCCAAATCGTTTTGGTCTTGCTGTTGCATTTTGTATTTGATTATAGAAGGGCTATTGGAAGTTAAATCACAATTTGTTCATTTTCAAACACTCGTAACTGAAGATACACACACACATATATATAGAGAGATAAATTATTTAAACGTTTTCCACGCTAGCAAGATGGCGACCACGGCGTACCCACGTTTTCAAGTCTTATTTTATCGCTTATCCTCCATGACAATTTGTCTATTTTATTTATTTTTTATTAGCAATTGCAACCCATTAATATTACTATTTAAATTCAAGACACGTACTTTAATGAAATTTATGAATGTTTATCAAAAACTTAGATAACGCGTCAGGTGTTTTATGCCATTAAACACAAGGGATACCGGTTACGGGTTTAACGAAGAAATTGATATTTTTTTTGTGTGTTCATTCCAATTCTGATTTGTTGTACCTCACATGGTTTAGTTATTGCACATTTGGTGATCCAACCTAACATGTACTATGCACATGTTGTTTAAATACAACCCCTTGCGTGACCTTCACTCGTACACGGTTTATCCACGTCCACACGCCGCCATTTTATGCCCTCACTGCTCTCTCTCGTCTGTTATCACCAGTCTCGCCAACCTCACGGAATAAGTTTCAGTGAGTCTCTAACATATGGTTAATGATAAATTATAATTTAGAAGAAAATGATGGTAGCTTTAATTTGAAATTATTGTATATTTAACCCTTTCCCTGGCGCAGGTGTTGAACAATGGCTATGTTTGCCCGAACATTCCCTTGAGCGGGGACAAATTAGGGTTTCAATGCAATAAGTTATTGTAATGCCATCTGTCAACTACTGTACTTTTAGCTAATTCATATTTAAGTTGATAGATGGAGTTAACAGTTCAAGAATATATTTTGACCATGAATAAAGTAATAAATGAGAAAAATAAATGAGTATAGAAAATATTTGAGTAGAAAACTAGATGCCAGGTCTGCTCGGATAGCTATGCTACCTGCTCGCCAGAGAATGGGTTCACATTCAGTAGGATTTTGGTAGGAAGAACCGTTTAGAAACATATAAACATATTTTTTGGTGGTCAACATTGATAATATTTCACTATGTTATTAATATAATTTTATAGGTGTTGATTAAATTTATTGAAGGCAACAGTTAGATCACTTGATGACATATTAATATATAAGAATTGTTTTGGTAACTTTTGTAACTGTCAAATACTGTCCTTCGTACCAAAAATCCTACTATGGCTATAATTATTTATTATAGCTATCTCATTTCTATATGTAGGATGAATCAGGTTAGTTGTGCCAGTCTAGTGGTATTTTTTAAATAAAAAAGATGACTTAATGTCATATATAAGCTAGTAAAATCTATATTTAATAGTTCTTTTTTTATTTCAAATGTGTATCATGTGAAACATTCACTTTATATTTATAACCAGGTGCCCCAATAGGCCAATGTTTGATATAAAGGTGGTACCTCTATAATGTTCAAAAGGAACAATCATTTAAAGTATTCTGTTGCCAACATAGTAGACTAGACAAGAGGTTCCCAAATTTTTTAGACCAAAGGAGCTCTTAGAATAAAAAGAATACATAATGGAACCCACATTAATTTGTTTACACCATATTATGTTCATTATAAAACAAAAGTTAAGTTGTACAAGTATTAAAGGATAAAACAAAGTGAAATAATCACATGTTCTTTCTGCGCCTTTGACAAATGTCCTTTATTCGGATTTGAAACAATTGGCAGTACCAATTTACTGATGCCTTATAGTGTGGAAACCCAATAAGAAATTCTAAAATTGCCTGAGGCAACTATGGCAGAACCCAAGGGCTGGAGCACAGTATGAAAAACGCTTGTCTAGCTATTATTTAGCCATTTTGAGAGTTAAGCTTAAGAATTCCATTTCAAAAGCAGATCTTAGAACGGCAGTATTATGATATTGATATTTTCACATAAGGATAAATATATATCCTTATTTTCTTAGGGGCTAAACATTTAACTGCTCTACGCAATAGATACCAAAAAAACCTTATTAGAAGTATGAGTTATAAAATGATAAATGTGTATTACTAATTTCTAACTTATTTTCATTTAAAGCAAAGAAAATACACTCAAGCTCCTCATACTTTAAAAGGAAAATTTTAACTATAGCAAGTTTTGCCACAAATAGTAGCAACATTAGTCTATCAATTATATAAGGAAATAAAACACTTCATATGTATATGTGCAAGAAAAGGCAAGCTTAGTTCAAATATTATGACAATGAGATCAAAAAAGGTGAATTTAAAAAAAAAACTTTTCTGAAAATGCTAATGCCTGGAAGAATGACTCAAAACTGCTGCAAAAAGAGGAGAGGGTGACTGGCGCCTTCCAATAATCTCACATTAATCAATCAGTAAGAGAACAAAAATTTCCATCAAAGATTCATAATATGGTGCGATTAAAATATATACTGTGTTTGGTTAAAAAAGCATATTATAAAAATGGTAGATACACACAAAAAAAAATTGTTAGAAACTTATCAAAAGGTGAATTACTTTATTTTTTATAACCAAAGAAACTTTACTACGAGAAGCAAAAACAAAGGTATCATTATTAAATTAAGATACAAGGATTTAAATTAGTGATTAACAAAGTCATGTGACATAAGAAAAGTACCACAACAGTTCCCTTTCGCAACTACCTGGGTTCATCCTGCACAAAGCAAATAACTTATTTACCCTAAAAAGATCCGATTTGCCTTCTCTGTCTTTGGGACACTTGTATGTTATAGCTTCATCCAATAATGCTTTCAGCTGGCCATCATCTAGTGTAGAAACACCACAATTTTCCTCAGGAGAAACTTTTTCTTCTTCATCAACAAATTTCCTTCTTGAACCTTCCTGAAAAATAATATCTTTATGTAAACACTGTACATGTTGACTTTTATAAGTGCTTTTTTCAACATGAAGGAGCTCTAACTTAACATTTTATGTAAATAAATAGAACTAAACTCAAACTTTTATATAAAACCACACACTTAATATACTGTATCATCATTGTTTAAAGTATTTAGTATGAACTTTTTGAACCAAATTATTATATCAGCACACAACTAACTTATTAACTAAATTAAATCTAGAACAGACAGTACAGTACCCAGCCCCTGAATGTTAAATGATCACTCTCCACTTAATATAGGCTTGTATCTATGTTTGTACTAACTTTGCTTATTCTAGCTTAACTTTAGAACAATCAAAATAACGCTACTTTTTTAAAACTTAGTGAGAACAAAATTCAATTTCAGTGATAAATTTTCAGAAATCAATAAAAATCAAGAATGGGTCCTCAAGTCAGTTGGCTGGAGCATTACCAATGAGCTGGTTTAAGTTTTACAAATTTAAAACTAAATTAAATAAGCAAGCCCTGACATTTCATCTCCTGATTAATAAATACCAAAGCATTCTGAGTGTTCACTATCAAGTAGATTAAAAGTTCAAAAATAGCATAAATTCACATTAAACGATGTATTTGTCCATTTGGTCAAAAAATTATTGTATTAAATGGTACAAATAAAAATATATTGGTTGTTTTGCTTGCAAGAAAATATAACAAGAGATATAAATCCATTAAAATTTGGTTTAGTGGTAAGGTTACATAGGACCTACATTAGTTATGCTATTTAGCCACAAGGATGTCCACCAGAAGTGTGGTGTTGGATCACATGACTATGTAATGTGTTTAACTTGGAGTTGATGGTAATTAGCGTGGCAATTGTTTATCTCAGCAGGATGAAAAGTCGTGGACTGAGACCAGATTTACGTGAAGTAAACATTAATACAGCTATGTGCATGTAGATTAATATAGCTCCTTGCATGTATGTTGACTGTAATTTATATTTGATAGGTTGTCAAGAGAATGATTCTTTATCAAGAATTTAATAATGATTTTGTAACCGAATTATTGAGTGTTCCACCTGTGAGGTATATGGAAATTGAGTGTTCCACCTGTGAGGTATATGGAAATGTCGTGAAGTGTGATGTGTATTATTGACAATGGGGGGAAAGGAAACGTTCCTTAATACAGGAATTGGACCTCAGATGGTTACTAGATTTTCAGCATAGAAGGAGACATCTAAGAATCTCGAATGGACCTCTAAGATTAACACGATTCCATACAAAACAGTGTGAAGAAAGATAAAGGAAGGACGAGAAATGTGTCCCCAATAAATGAGTGTCAACGTAGGGATTGGAAGGGATAAGAGGTGTCACAGAATAAAAAGGGTGGGGCAGATCATCTAATAGTGTCTAGAACAAGTCTTTCGCCAACCAATTACATAGCAGAGAATGTGCGTGTAAAAATTTCTTTCTCATTCTCCTGCTGTTTAGAAGCAATAGGAACAATAGTTATAAGCTTATGTGGCCACATAGTCTAAGGCATCATTCTCATAGTAGACTAGAGTGTTGATGATGGGCAGATCGAGGTTTGAATCTCCATTGAGTATACCGAAGGTAGTTATTCCAAATTATTTTCCACTCTTCTTAAATGCAAATGTGGGTACTACACATCCTCTAAATATAACCATCCTTTTACCTTAAAGTATTAGCGTAATTAGTACACAAGTGTATAATCCGAACAGGCAGTTAGGCACAATGCTAAAAAAAAATCACTTGTGTCAATTTTAAATAATAAATAGATACTTAAATGCTACCCAGTTTGTTGGCAATGAAGTGTCAGTGTTTGTCGCAAACACCTCTGATGTCACCAGTGTGCCAGAGTGAAAAGCCCCAAGGATTTAAAATGAGTTTTAAAAAATTGCATTGAAAAATGTATATGTTTAAGAAAAAAGGGACTTTTTTGCAAAAAAATACATTTGTTATTTGGCCAGTATTTACATGTCGCTTGGTGGCTTCAAAGTTACTTGAAAATTTAGCTTAAGAGATCATTGTCACTATTTCTTAATAATATGATTATTAGTTTGTTTTATTATCTTATGTAAATAGAAAGTCAATTTTATTGAAAGAACACTGTTTAGATCTCCACCCTAGTCATTTAATATCCACTTCTCCCTCAGATTACATGTAAAAAAACTAGCTTGTGCAGGAATTGGTAGTTTTCTAGCAGTCTGTGATAATGCACTTGAGTGTGTGTGAATGTATTTTGAGTTTAGTGAATTATCATGGCCATTCTTACAAGGAGAAAGACCACAATTTATCTTATAAAAAGTTTGAAGCACAGACAATTATACATATGCTATGATGGTAGCAATGGCAGTGAGGTAAGCCAAGATACAGCATTTAAGTACTACAAGTATTCACCAGTTAAAGCGCTTCCAGAGAATAAACATAAGAATTTAATACCAACACCCCAAAGCTGTCAAATGCTTTAGATAGAACCAGGATGAGTTATTGTAAAGCTACATTCATCCTAGCAATTGTAATACAGAGTTTGATACAAAACCTATAATATGTTAATAAGTCATTCATCCATTCAAAGAGCTTGAGGATGCACCCCATAAATACTAGATAAACTAAATAAATTTAAAGCTTCGAATTTTACTGGACAATGGGTTCACAAACATCCACAGGATCTTACATATTAGGATGCAATGAGTGGTTAAGGGTTTTTTTTAGCACCGTGTCTTACTACCTGTTCAGGTTATATGCAAATCAAATATTGTTAACCCCATTGGTACCACAAGCAACACTGGACAAACACAGGACACTTGTATTTGTTTGGGGAAAAAAACCAACGGGAAAAGTCTAAATTTTTGTCATACCATCACAGTCTAGAAATCATGCATTCCATTGTAGCGGGTGTTACATTTGCATGTATTTTAAATTGAATTAAAATAATTTCTCACCTTTCAAATATATATTTATGGTGATTGGGATGCATGTTAAGATAAACTTAGAACATAATAAAACTTAGAATTCAATATCTAAGCTATTTACATAAAGTTATAAAATATATTAAGCATTACAAAGTGCAAAATCATTATTTGTTTAATCCTACAATGTATACAATTCCACATACAATAGTTACAGTACAACATTTATTTCAAAACTATGCTGTCTAATTTAAATATGTTTTCGTCAAACATGGCCTAGGACCCAAACACATTTAAAAAATTCATCAATATTTTTATCACATTAATAAAATACCTTGTCACCTTTCATTTTATTATTATTATTAGCAGCGCGTCTTACTACCCGTTCGGGTTATACTCACTTACGCTAATGTGTAGTGGTACGGTGATTGTGAGAAGAAATGGAGGACCTACAGTTTAACGTGGAATCCGAACCACGATGGAGGCCTGGCATTCCCCACATTCACAAGATGTCTTGTCAGAGGTGAAGGAAGGGTTGGTAATCAGATAAATCTATGACGAGACCGANACCACGGTGGAGGCCTGGCATTCCCCACATTCACAAGATGTCTTGTCAGAGGTGAAGGAAGGGTTGGTAATCAGATAAATCTATGACGAGACCGAGGATTGAACCCTGGCCACCAGCATAGAAGTCTGACAACGTACCCCTAGACCGCCAGGTCACCGCTCCTTTTTCTAAAGTCTCATGCATGTCCAAGTATTTTTTTAGCATCACGTCTTACCGCTTAATGGGTTATATGTCTATGTACTAGTTATGTTGATATGATAGGAATGAGGAAGGTTGAATTTAGAGGAGTGTACCCATATGTGCATGAAGGGAGAATGGAAAACAAATTAGGAAAAAACACCTTGAGTGCAGCCGAATACTATTCATACACCGATCTTCCCATTATTGGCAGTCTAGCTTATTGCAAGAGTCATGTCTTAGACCATGCAGGCACCAAAGTGTGTGTAGCCTTGTTTTAAAACATTAAAATTATGGGATGTACTTTGTGTTTGCCTAGGTATATAAAAGCTTACTTTATTTATTGATTGGTAACCCTCAAAAATAATATACAAGAATGTTTTGATGAAACGTGTTGTTGATAAATACACAAGACAATGAAATATGGCCAAGTTACGGTGAGATTTAAATTGAAATCATGGGTCTCTTGTGACCGAGTATGTAAATAAAGTTCAAATTAGATATTCTAAAGATACATCATTTAAGAGGGCTATTAAATGATTATATAATTTATAGTTAACACTACCAATTTATTGTATAATTTGAAAGCAACACCATACCAATTTATAATTTAATTATGTACATCAACTCAAATCTTTATACTTGCAGACTAAATTTCAAGCCCATGTTTTAAGAGGTACAAGAAAGTCAAGGTTTAAATACTAGCTGGGCGTAGTAGGGTTATCTTTATCTAAATGTGTTCCCACTCTCTCTCCACTCTAATGTGGGTTATTTTTCTAAATACTCTGCATTGAGGGATAAAGGAACAATTTTACATTACAGTGTTACTTGTAGTTGCTTATGATTGATACAGTTAGAGAGATATTTAGTCTGTAAGCTATTAAAGTAGGCCTACTACTTGCAATCCATGCCAATTCATCCAGGCCATGACACCCACCACTTCAGATTTTCATGAAACATTTGACTTGTTACTACCACCAAGTTAGGTACTAATCCATGTGCAAAATTTTCCTCATGCCACATTATTTTTCAGATATAAAATTGTCAAGTTTTACTAAATTGTTGTTTCAGAGGCTCTGTGAAAGGACTACCGTATTTAAGGAAAACATTCCTAGATCTGTGTTTAGTCACAATATCAATGTTAACTTTTTATCACGTGTCAAAAGTATGTAGCTTTAATGAAAAATTGGTGTATAAACTCTTTTTTTTTATAGTACCGTGTCTTACTATTAATTAAGGTTATATGCTGTATAAACCTTGCTTAACTCTGAGATTCACTAAAATTAAATTAGTTTTGTTTATTAACAACTATTTTTTAAAACCATTGCTCTATTGTGAGCATTATGGCCTGAGGCAAAGGAATTACCAGGGCTCTCTTTAAAAATAAATCTAACCTCAAATTATGGTCTAGAAGGCTGTGAAAGAAAAATAGTGTGATTTTAACCTGCTTATATATTTATTTTAATTTAGAAACTACAATATTCGAGGTTTATTTTGTACAATGCCACTACACCATACTCTTCAAAAAAACCTGACATTGCAGATGAAAAATAAGATTTGATTAATTATTTAAATATTTTAATGCCCCTTTTCATTCATATCACTTTGAAATTGTATTAATTAATGCTCTAAAACAGTGTTATTTGAACTTTTCAATCACCCTACCATTACACATTAGCGTAAGTGCGTATAATCCGAAAGGGTAGTAAGAAGCGGTGATGATGATAATAATAATAATAATAATAATAATAGAAAAAGGTCTAATTATATTTATCTATGTAAATATCAGGGTTTTAAGTCTATACTTTTTCAGGTTTTCCAGAGTCAATTACCAACTTTTCCAGTCACTATTTTTTTTTAAATTACGATCGCAATTTAATGTATTACCATTTTTTTACGCATATCCATTCTGAAATTAATTAACACTAAGAGGTGTTAAAAGATATTAGCCTAAAACCTGCTGAATAGTGTGATCCAAGTTGGATTTCAATAAGATGATATTGATACATTAAAAGATAGTCTTACATTAGTACAGCTTAAAAGTATTGTAGAGCACATTAGTTTTAAGTTATTTCTTCCTATAACTTAATCAATTCTCAGGCATGCGCATAACCATAACTCAACTTTGACTAAAGACACATGGTTGAGGGGTAAAAAGACAACTTAAAAATCGCATGTTGATTTAGAGAATTGAGATTAGCATGCTCAACTGGGACAGCTGTGCTAAAATAGATTTGAGGTGCATATTAACTGGAAGAAATATTTTTATCATTGTAAATAAAAGTTTATTTTATTAGTGAATGTGTGAAAATTCCAGAAATTTGATCAAATTCCCTGACCTTTCCCTGTTTTCCATGTAATTGGATATCATGTTTTTGATATACAACCTCTTTAATTAATGACTTATAAATGTTACATAGACCATTATTTTTTCATTCTAATAAACATAGTCGTTTTCTATTGCAAGCTTTTTTTGTACAAGAACGTGAAAATTTTCCAAGGGATGATTTCATTTTTTATAAATAAAATCCAATATGGAGTAAGCCAAAACATAAAATGTGCCTTAAATATTTTCACTGCATTATACTATTTGCGCAACCACTAATAATAATTAATGCTTTTCCATTTATTACTTAATATTTGGACAAACATAATTATAAGGTTAATTAAATACCATTTAAAATGTATTAAGAGTATTTTTCACTATCATATATATAAATATCTTTAAAAAAAATCTGTCTTGCACAGCCTATGCACTGCAGGATGTAAGATTAGGACAGATGTCACAAGCTAAAGCAGATGCATATAGTAAAATTGTCAAAGGAACGTTGATCAAAAGGGCTCATAAAGTTCACACAGGAAAGTTTGGCTGTCCTAATGTTTTCTCTGAAACTAGAGAATTTTGTTGTTGTTGAACACAATCATAGTGAATGTCCCATATGGTACACAAGATGTTTTGCTTCCTTTCCCAAAGTTATCTGGATGCTAGTGGAAAGAAGGTTCAGTTTGGGAAGGTTACTTTGCTTGGTTGTGAATGAGCACACTCATTTAAAAAAAAATACTATAGTGTACAAACACTTGTCAAAAGTAAAAAGGCAAGCCCATGTATCACACCTCAAGAGTGGTGTAGTCTTAAATTTAGCAGTGCCGGAATGCAAGGTCATAGCAAACCCAATGTTGAAGGGGGTTTTGGGGACCATAGACCCCAGCCACCGTAAGCGAAAAAATTTAACAAAAATAAATGCCTCAAGAAACTATTTGGAGCATTTTTAATGGTTAATAAGGCAGAAACTTACTTGACGCACTTTCCCTAAAAATCTTTTTAACATATATATAAAATCATTTAGTTTACTTGGAATTGCATAATATAAAACTTAACTAAACAAAGTTATTTTTATTTTTTCAATGAAAAGCAGTGCCAAAACGGCGTC
>CABFOW010000954.1:125977-186769 GCA_902141385.1 Timema californicum
ACTATTTTGAGAATCTTAAGATCTCAATGAAATATGGGCCCAGTGGCACACTAATTTTATCTTACAGTGTATAAATATGACAAAACAAACCTTTCGACAATTATGGGATGAAAAAGTTTTTTTAAGCATGGTGTTAAATATCATGAACGAAATTAAGGACAACACAAAATAATAACATTTCTTTAATGTTTTGTGGTTCCGTGTCAGATGATCTCCTGCCTCCATATGTTGTGTACAAATCTGAACCGTTAAAGCAAACTTGGATGGAAGGTGGTCCATCAAAAACTCACTACAACCAAAGCAGATCAAGCTGGTTTGATTAAACTATTTTCTCTGACTGGTTTCAACAAGTCTTTATGCCACATTCTAAAAAACTAAAAAGTTGTTATAATAGGAGAAAACTTATTTTTAGTTTTACTCCAGATGTGACCAGAACACCTGTTAAGATGGACATAGCATTTGTTTGCATTCCTAACAATAAAACACATAATAAAATATGCAACAAACACCTTGATGTGGCTTTTTATGGTCCCCTAAACCGATATTGGAGGGGTGTGCTGGATGAGTGAAAAAAAGATATTGAAAAATAAGTCTATGCACTTCCAAAAGATTATTTCCCTGGATTTTTTAAAAATCTCAATAAAGTAGGTGGCTCTAAGAATGTATGAGTCAATCTTACATCAAGATTTAAGAAGCATGGAATTTATTCTTTTAATAGACATGCTGTGTTAGATCGTCTTCCAGGGGAATGTCCTCAAGACCCAGTTGTAGTAGGTCCTTTGGTGTCTGGATACTCTTTGGATTCTAAAAGCAATGTGAAATGGATATACAGCAAAAGAGAGGATCAAAGATTAATGTACCTGCGAGAATAGGTGTATCAAATGGAACCATTACAAGGTCTACAGATACAGCAAGCTCATCACTTCAAGGAGATAGGTTGTTTAGGTTAAATGAGCATGGACCGATAAAATTTAAATAAATCTACTATGAACCCTGAAGACATCATATAAGCTATATGGATTCTAGTTCATATGTAGATAATAATGTTGAAGAACATTTTTCCTGTAAACGATGATCAATCATTGATGGTTGTCAAAAAATGTATAGACTTTAGAAAAGGCCCCAAGTAGTTAATTATTTTGTCATAGTGGGCCTCACAACAGTGTTTAAGACAATAAAATACTATGTAGGACAAACAAAAGAAATTTTCAGAAACGGCTTCCTGGTGGATGAGAAAGAGGATGTATACTCAGAGGCCATTCTGATTTTACGTAGAAAATTGATTATCTGCGCCACATAATTCAGGCAATGATTTCTATGTCTGTCAACAAATGCTACGTTGTGCTCTTTTGGAGAATCATTCTTTAATTATGTTCCATCTGTTACACCAGTTATTTTAAGAGTTCAGAGGAAGATTATGAATTATATAGCTAAAACCCTCCAAAATTATTTTAAATATATGGAAATGGTTGTTTTATTAATCACAAAACATTAATAAGAAATTAATAATATTATTGGCAAATTTTCATACCTAATATTTCAGTGTAACAGAAATCTAATATATTTGTTAAAATCTATTATAATAATATTAGGTAATTTACTAATATATATATTATTAGTTACTAATCTAATTGTGAAATAAAATCTCATAATATTAGGGGGAAATATTAAGTCATTGCTAATAATTATTAGATTAATATGATTGTGACAGAGGCTTCTGGTCTAAGTTAACATGCTGGTACTTTGACCAGTAGGTTTATTTCTTGAAAAATTTGTAGGCCTGGCTGATTTAAAATATATCCTTGATAGCCTACCATTTTTACCATAGTGTACGATTGTTTAAGAAATGTAGACCTATTAACTTAAAAAAAAACATTGATTCAAGGTTTTATTTATGCCTACTTTAAGTTCAGCACACTATGTATTAAGGAGATGCCTTTCATCACTTGAACCTTTCATAATACCTTTAATACGTTAAACACTTATTTCTAAGTGAATGTATTAATTCCTTCATTCACAAACTTAAATACTCCTTTCAACACATATGGCTTTATAAGAATATTTTAAATTTGTTTTCCTGCAACAAAACAATAAAACTTTCATGGTAGAGATCTTAGACATATCAAATTGCTTCGCCGAATTAAACTTGCTGGTGTTTCCAGCTTTCCTGAACCATGAATAACCATTAGTCACATGATTTAACCAAGCTTAAAAAATGTGCACGCAGATAAATTGAAAACTCTATAAGAATTCTAAAAGAGAGATTCTCAATTTTGAACTTCTTGAAATAGTAAATCCTAAATTTTCATCAAACTTTATAAAGAGTACATGGCTTTTTGTAACATTTCAAGACCCAAGGGACTTTTCCCAGAAGTGGGAAATTTTTGTGAGTTGGCAATGGCACCACTGCAAGACCTTCAAACAGGTGATGTGTTGAAGGGAATAACCAATCAGTTGTTTGTTGTAGTTTTCAAGCAGTAACAACAAGATTGTTTTGACCGTCCTTCATTAACGTTTTGCTGATGTGAAGTGTGATTTTTGAGAATTTTGTACTTAAAGGCAAGATAATTTATATGTTACCATAGGTTTAAGCATACTTTTAGCTATAAATTCATAATTGGAGGTTAGATGTAAAAGGTGCACTTTGGGACACTTGACCTAAGTTGATATGGTTAAGGTAATTTTAATTTTGTAAACTTACAAGTGTCCTAGGTGGGGGTTATTTATTCATCTCATTATTTAACAGATGCCTCAGAAGAATCCTCCAAAAATTTTAAAAATTGCTGTCAATCAAGCTGTGAATGGTGAACCATTGCACACTATTGCTGAGGAATATGGTTTATCCTGTAATACAGTAAGGAGATACACTAGAGAAATTGTACAGGGTGAAAGCACAAACTTCCATAGTGCATATAATCAAAAGCAAGTATTTAGAGACAAAGAAGAGACTGAATTGTCAAAATATTTTGATGTTATGGCCCGCATGAACCAAGGTCTCACTACTACTCTAATAGACAAACTAGCTTATGATTTAGCAGTCAAAAATAAAAAAAACTATCCAAAAGCATGGGATGAAGATAAAAAAAAAGATTGCTTTTGGAGAAAAGGGTTCTTACATAGACATACTGGATTGTCTTTGAAAAAATCAGAGGCTACAAGCCTATCTAAAGCTATGAGCTTTAATAAGTACAATGTGTTTGTGTTTTTCAACAATTTGGGTGATGTACTAAGGAGGGAAAAGTTTGGCCCATAAAGTATCTGGAATGCTGATGAGACAGGGGTAACAACTGTACAGAAATTCCCAAAAGTAATCACCCCCCAAAAAAGTTAAAACAAGTAGACCATGCATGCCACATCAGTGAAAAGAGGACAATTAGTAAACATGTGTAATGCAGTAAATGCTTTGGGAAACTTTATTCCGCCATTTTTTGTTTTCCCAAGAATGAAAACTAATCCTGCATTTCTATTCGGAGCTCCAGCAGGATCAGATGCAGCTGCCCACATTTCTGGTTGGATGACCGAAGAAACATTTCTTGTCTATCTGAAACATTTTGTTAAATACACACGATGTAGCCCAGATAACCATGAAAGCCACATAAACTTAGCTGCAATTGAATATGCAATAGCCAATGGTATTGTGATAACTCTCCCTCCTCACTGTTCCCATCGGTTACAACCACTAGATTTGTCTGTTTATTCACCCTTTGAAGGACTTTATAACCAGAAATTTACCCATTGTCTAACAATTGAGAAGCCTGGGCTTCCACTCAGAATTTACAATGTTTCTTAACTTGTGGAAAAAGCATTTCCACAATCATTTACATCAGCAGACATAACAAGTGGTTTAAAAAAAAATTGGCCTTACAATGACATCTTCACCAAAGCTGACTTTCTTTGCACATATGTTACTGACAGGCCACAGGAAAGTGCAATTATTGATAGACCTATTGAAATTGACAAGCCAACATACCCCCCAACTCAAGATGATGCTTTAACTTTGATTCAAACTTTTTAGGCCTACCAGGAGAACGTTCTACTCCAACCCACTCTAACACTACAGACATGGGGAAGAACTCAACTTTCTCTTCTCCAGTGGACAAAAGCATACCTTCGACCAGCAGGCCTACACAAGGAATTGTTAAGTCCAGTTATTATTCTTCTGTACCCAAAAGCAAACAAAAGGAAATGTATGAATCAAGGATGGAAGAAGGGGAAAACAATGGTGACTGGCACACAAAACAAAGCATAAATTGAAGCTGAGTAGCTTAATTGAATGAAAAGGAAATAAGGCAGAAAAACTTAAGATAAAGAAAAATTTATATTTTATGAAGATGACTGATGTGAAGGAAAAAAATATATAAAAACTTGTAGACAGTGAAACGTCCGAGTCTGATGAGCCTACCTATTGACAATACACATTTGTGAAGTAGGCCTACCTGAAATTGATGAATGGGTTATTGTCCAAGTTTTGCTGTTAGAAGATTTGTTGGGAAAGCATTAGAAAATTTAACAGAAGGACTTACTGTTCAATTTGCCAGAAGATTGGATGAAAATTGTTTTAAGTGGCCCGAAAAGAATGATATTGCTGGGGTTGACCCAGGTCAAATCGAAGCTCATCTCCTGATTTTTCATTACAAAAAGATAGGATAGCCAGTTTTGTGTTTAAACATAAATTTAATCATGCTATTGAGTGAATTAGACCAATTCTTCTTATTTTGATCCAATTTGAAACATTATTTTGCTAAAATAATAATTGATTTCATTATGAGTGTACATCCCACTTATATTGTTGTTTTCAGTTAATTGAAGTTTAGATTGTAATCAGTGTGTTTTCTTACTCATGGGTCCATTACTTTTCTTTTTAAAGTGTGGGTCAAGCATCCCAAGGGATAGTTCAAGTATCCCTGTTACTAGGGATACTTGACCCTTTTTCAAGGTTGTAGAATTTAAATTATAAGTACTTGAATGTCTAATTTTTCCATGTTTATCACTGAAATACTTTTATAAGATTCCAATTAGTGACACTGATAGTTTTTATTCATGAGAATAAAAAAAAATACAAACTATAATTTTATTCAAGTATCCCGAAATACCCCTATTAATGACCTAGCTGAATTATCGTCGGACAGAATGAACAACAATTATAAATTTAAGATTTATCTAAATTCACTAATTTACAAGAAAGGTAGAATATATTATAAATAGAGTGCACATCCAAAAGTGATTTAAAGTATTGAACATAGTAGTAATTGTTTTAAAGCTAGTAACAGCGGCTCAGGAAAAATTAATGTAGGAATGGAAAGACAGGCTGGTCTTTCTGGCAATCTTCAGTTTATCGAAAATCTGGCTCACATGAAGAGGTCGCAACTAAACACATCAAACTGTAAAGAGCATTGATGTTCGAGGAATGAATCTTATATAAAAATAAAATTCTGTTCATAATGTCCATTTCATACACTTATACTACCCATCTATCTCAATTAGGAAAAACTATTACACAGAGTGAAAATATATCTGCACTAAAAACCTCATTATAGTTATTTCATTATAAAACAATTTATTTTTAAAGCAAAACAATTGGAATATTGGAATTTTAATAACATCCTCATGTTTTTAAAGTTTTTATAACAAATTCTGAAAAAATTACTGTGAATGTCCAAGTATTTTACGAGAAACGGCGAGTTAGGTTTTAGGATTTTCAAGTATTTGATCGCGGTAAACATGATGTCTCTCAGATTTTCCCTGCAAGAACTTAAAAATGTGGCTGTCTTGGGCGCTCGTGTCGTGAATTCAAATATTGTCTGCACTTTTGACGGTGCCTAAAGAGATCCCATCTTATGGGCGCGACTATCACCGAGCTGAAGATGCAATAACACAATATAAGCGGGAAAAGCAGCAGACAGTAAAGTAAACAGCAGACAACAGCTAAAGCTTGATCAAAGAGGATGCACTAAATATTTCACATCCCAGTGCATCTTAAATCACGGGTTTTATATTCATTCTTCACAACCATTAAAAAAAAAAATTGAAACTTGGAAATCCCAGGACTTTTCAAGGCTCAGAGCAATTTAAGGACTTTTCCAGGCATTGAACAGAGACATATTAAATTAAATTCTATGTCTTTCAAGGACTGTGCGAACCTTGTGATTCAAATTTCAAGGAACGTCATTTTTAACGGGTGATGTTCGAAAAAGTTCATACACGCATCCAGGTGTAGAGTATGTAGTATTGTTAGCCGAATAATTAGTTGGGGCCATTTTTTAGAAGCACATATGCCTAATAAATCGAGCATCCCCAAATATCAGACGCCTTATGAACTGATTTGTCCATGGGTCGCACCTGATCTAAAATAAACACTAAAGCACTATGCACTTGATGTAAAGCTACTATCAACATTATGGGAATGGGAAAAAGTGCTCTTGAGTCTCACATATAAGGTAAAATGAATCAGAGTATTGCTGTAAATAGCAAAAAGTTTCAACCCATGGAAATGTTTGTGCGACATTAAGGACATTATGGCCCGTATGCAAGGACGCTACTGAGCACGGCCAGAGTACAGGCTGAGTACTAGCAGAGCATGAGGCCTGTCATGAAAACAGCTGTCTCGATTGTCTATGCGTGCAGCGCCATGTTGTGGAAATATCCTCTGAGTACGGGCAGAGTATAGCCTGAGCAAGCCCGGGACCAGGCTTTGGCGAGACTCAAGATATTACGTCATAGATCTTCATAGATCTTACTAGCATGAGGCTCATACTCTGGCTGTGCTCAGCATTGTCCTTGCATACGGGCCTATGTATCTGTGGTAACTGCAGTTAGTTCCCCTAATTTTCGAAATGAAGGATCATTACAAGGTAATAATACTTTACCTTAATATAAATAATACTTCTAATGTATATTTTGACTTGTTTGGATAAAACATTCATTAAAAATAATCAAGATTTCATATTTATAACAAATTTGTTTTTAATTCCAGTTTTTTTACTCCCTTAATTGTTAATTGAATTAAAGATTTAATTATATATATATATATATATTAATTTATGTGATATTTGTAGGATTCCCAAGGATCAATTGGTTCTTCTAATGTAACTGCAACTACAAATTCTGAAAAAATTACTGCAGTCATTGAACACCCTTAAATTCAAAGTAGGGCTTAGTTATGTTCTAAAAAAAGTGCATTGCAGTCATTTGTACTGTCAGAAGACAGCTACAAAAAGACTATATATTCTCTGGTGTCTTCGTAGTGTTATAAGCCACTTAATCCTGAATTCTGCTGTCTGTATACCAATGTTCAGTCTGATTTTTCCAAATATTAAAATTGCTGAAAAATTGTAATTGCAGAGAGCAAAACCTTTGTACAGTATTGTATATAGTAGAGCTCAGTTTTTTTTGTTTTTATTTGTATGATTATTAATTTATAATTAATAGTTGTGATAATGTTGTGCTTGAATTTGATGAATGCTAGAACTCAAGTCTCTCAGATGATTCAAATGGATGATTACATAGGATTTTGGGACCAATGCGAGTCATTAGTGTTGACACGATTCTTTAGCTTTTTTTCCCTTCAGTGCACATGGGTCAATGATATGCTTGAAGCTTTGAGTCTTTTAGTTTGAAAAATCATTTAAAAAAAATACAACTATCATTGGACCGATCAAATGTAAATTTAAAAGTTTGGAATGATTTTAACCAAATATTCTACACCAAGACATGGACATTCATGCTGTACCTGGCTCATCACACATTATTTTGCTAAACAAGATTTTTAATCACTCACTGCTGTATTGTCAAGTAGTGTAATATTCTTTAATGTAATCCCTTGTTTCATAAGTTTCACATTCTGATATGTTGTGCAAAAACCTATTGAGTGAGTACCAACCACTTCGTACAGCTAAGACACAGTGCCTGTGTTGTAGTTTTACATAGTCTGAAAATCCTATCTTCCCAGTAGGATACTTTTCTTTGAACAGATCATAAAATTAGTCTTTTTTTGTACATGAAATCTAGTTTTAACCATTTTGACTAAAACAAAGTATTTTGTCCCATAAATAAAATCACTAAAATAACATCATTGTTATATTGGAGGTTTCTTTAAGCACCATGTATTACTACCCATTCGGATTGTGCGCTATCATCACTGTTCAGAAAGTGTTAACTTTTCCAATTACAAATTTATTTGACATTTTCTAGACTTTGGATTTGGTGAACTGCTAAAATCATCTTTTCTTTTATCATAACTTTTACTTTTCTTGTCGTTCTGTTCCTAGCTCCAAATTCGTCCTCTATTTTTTGCATGTCCCACTTCTTGGTGGTATTGTAAAGATTTGGAATTTTTCACTGAAACTTAAGTTTTCTTCATGAAATTTTTATTTCAGCTGGCTTAGCCCTTCACAATTACAAATATTTTTCACACGTCTATGTACATCTTTACTTTATCCTTTCAGTAGTTTTTCTGTTAAAGATATTTTTCTGTTGCTTAGTTTATCACAGTGAGATGGTATATGCAAGACGTGGGCAAAGTGCGGCTCCCGAATGCTACATGTGCAGCTCTCGAGTTCAGATTGGTTTCATTGCAATTTTTCAGAAAATTTTATATTAATCTTTTTTGAATTGAATAGCTAAAACTTTGAATCGAATACAAATAATTTTGAAACAAATTATCTAGGTATTACTTTAGCTTACTGGTATAAAAGCCACGTTACCCATTTTGGCTCCAGGTTAAATTTGTATTATTTGAGTATCAAGGCTCATATATTTTTAAACAGCCCTGTTATAGTTAAGTAGTAAAGAGCAGCCAGCATCTGTGGTTTTTGCTAGGTCTAGCTTGGAATAGTGTTTGACGCCAACTACCCTTCAATCATGTAAATATATATATATATATATTGGTGTGATTGCAAGTTTTGCTCCAGAGAACTCAAAACTTTAATAGGCAATCAAACAAATTCCTATCTCCCTCTGCACTACTGAAAGACCTATTTCGGAAATTAGTAATTCTAAAATCGTATGGTTACTGCAAAGCGATCAGAAAAGCTGTGTTGCTTTCAGCTTAGCATTGGATTAATCTACAGGCATTCACAATATCTCTCCGCTAGCTATATTTGTTTGCTATGTTACAAACAGTAGAAATGTAAAGGAATAATTCTTAGACCTGAAAAGCTTAAAGGAAACCACGAAAGGTATTGACATAAAAAATGCACTTAACTCCTTGACTTATCATTTAACCTGGCTATGTTTTACACCAGGATTCCCATTTAAATTCACGTCAAAATACTTTATGCACAAGTTTAGTTTAACTGATATTAATATATTTGCAATTTCAATGCCCTAACACCATTTTTATCTCATGCTAAATTATCATTTTTTCTCCTCCCTCCTGTTTCTTTTCAATCTACCTCCAGTATCACCCCTCTCTCCTATCACTTTATTTTACTTATATAGCCCTATTTCACTCCCCTCCCACTTATCTTATTTCCCCCATATCCTTCAGTTTATATATCTCCCCCTTCTTTTCCATCCTATTTACATTTGTTTAATTGTCTGAATCACTACTGTCAAAGGAGCTATCCCTTTCAGAAGACCTATCTATGTTATTATTGCTGACACCTTTAGTTAGCTCTACACTTTTATTATCATATTCATCAAAAAAATCTTCATCCTTATTACCTTATTATCACTAGTATTTACCAATCATTTTCATTGTCAGAAACACAAAGTAACTGTCAGTTCTTCGTCAGATAGCCAGTTTTTAGGTCGAGAAACTTATGTTTACTAGTTGACGCCATTTCATAGCTTGACTGTACTAAAAAAAACCTATGATACATGAAAGTTTTGATTGAAATATAATGAATAAAACTGCAAGTTATATTCATACCTCAACACCTGCTATTCATGAAGGGGGGTTAGAAAAATAATAAATAAAACTTCCAAGTTCTATTAATAACACTCCTGTCGTCAATGGCAGTAACACCTGCAATTCATGAAAGAAATAAGAAGAAGAAAACAAAAAAAACGAGACATTTGTTTGAAATATAATATATAAAACCGCCCGATTTTATTCATTCAACTCCTGCCATCTATGAAGTAAAAGCAAGAACACAATTTGCGAGCCCTACTCGTCAAAGTATCTGTGTGGCGTACTATGTTATGATGAGCCCTACTCATCAAAGTATGTCAAGGGGTTAACAAATTTTTATTAAATGCTCAACTACCACTGCATAAACTTGTTAGCATTGCAAAATATGGAGCACCAGAATAAAATTTATAAATTCGCAGTGTGTTCGAATGAAATTCACAATTTCTAAAACACAATTTATGACATTGTTAAACTTAAAGTATTTGCTTACTAAATGCTCAAGGTGGATAATACACTTAATAAAGAGTCATTCAGTGTATTATCCACCTTGAGCATTTAGTAAGCAAATACTTTAAGTTTAACAATGTCATAAATTGTGTTTTAGAAATTGTGAATTTCATTCGAACACACTGCGAATTTATAAATTTTATTGGGGAGCTTGAGCTTGAAGAAAATCCAAGTGATGTTTCATTCTACTGTGTTGTAAGGTGGCTTTCAACTATCAATCTTTTGAATAAGTTTGTTGCTCTTTTGGAATCAATCATTTTTTTCATGAAAGAAAAGAAAAGGAACTACCCACAACTAGAAGATGGCTGATGGGTACAAGATTTGATGTTCTTTACAGATTTAATGCAACACCTGCAATATTTAAATCTGGCAATTCAAGGAAGAAACAACAGAACTTGCACAATAAGTTTTCAACATAAAGTAGTTTTCAACATAAAGTAGTTTTCAAAGAGATCTGACAATACAGAATTTTGACCGCTTTCCCAACCTTATATTAAGAATATCTGCTTTTCCTGATTTTGAAATTAGAGACAGTAAATTTAAACAATGCGAAGACAATGTGGAAAAACTTTACTATGATTTTGAGAACAGGTTTGAGTTTAAGAAACTAAAAAAGCTAAAGCCATGCTTTGAATTTTTCTAAATCCTGTCATCAACAATGGAGGTCTTGTTGCATATCTTGCCTTGGATGTTGCTTCAAATAAAACGGAACTTATTGAGCTGCAGGAAGATGCAGGTTTGAAGGTAGTACATAAAAGCTCATCTTTTGAGTTTTGGAAACAAATTCTAAAAGCAAAGTATAGCAATCTTCAGAAAACTGGTTTCCGATTACTGTTTTTTGGGACAACTTACTTCTCTCTCTTCTCTGTGATAAAATTTGTCAAGTCAAAACATCATGCTGTTCTCACTAATAGCCACCTCACTGAGCTTCTTAGAACAGTTGTGACATCCTACCAACCAGATATTAGACTATTATATTAGATTCAATCAAAGTATTCGAGCAGAGACTAAACATATTATGCTTTGGTGAGTAGGACTGCTGTATAAGTGTATATTTTCATCATTATTATTACTATTACAATTTTAAAATAATATTTACTGTGGCTCTTGAACCTTCAAATATTTTATGTTGCTCTTCTTATCGAAGAACTTGCACACCCCTGGTATATGCAATCTTTTCTTAACTAGAAGAGTGCCATGAGACTTATTGAGGTATTCTAAGCTAACATCTAAGTTTACAAAGTCTTCATCTTCATGACTAGGACCTGGCATCAGCAAACTCGCTACTGGTACTGGGCTGTGTTCAGTCTCCATATCTTTTACCAAATACATTGTTTTCTTACAACCATCAGAAATTTTCATACCCTTTTCAATTATGTCTGATATCATACATCAATCATCCATTCTGTAACAGGTCTGAGACTTTTCTTAACACCTCAGTGTCTCTTTGTTAAACGCTTTACAAAAGAACATCCTTGCAGTTTTACTAAGTACTTTTTCAGCCATAGTGGAAAATGTATACAGTCACACAACACCAATATATACACATTAATTGAGCTTACACCATTGAAAATGAATAACACAAAAATCTTAATGCAATCTGCACAGTGCACATTCACTATAAGAGAGTCACGGCACAACCGAGTGTTGGCTGTTGAATTCTCACTAGCTACAAAAAGAAAGCTATAGAGGTTTCAATATGAAATACTCTGACCTGCTGCTTGGTGCTGACTCAGTGTCTTGCTTGTCCACACTTAAGTTATAAAGGAACTATATTAACATGCCCTGAACTGGTCATATTTTGGTGTTTTCCTAAGCCCCCCACCCACCCAAATTATCTTATTCAACCTATTTTATCATGCTAATATAATAGCACTGTTCTGAATTTAAAAAATAGTGATATTTGTCAAAAGGAATTAAAAATTGTGAAATAAAATCACAATTTTAATTTCACATAAATGGGTTTTTCTTTGCGTAACTCAATCCCATTGGGATTCTATGATGAAATTATACACAAATGCTAAAATATATAAGTTCATGTGTGATTTTTTTCAAATTCATTTTTAAATTAGTTTTATGAGAAATTCATGGTCAAAAAATGTATATGACTTTAAAGTCAAAAACTAGTGGTGCTATGTAGCATCATATGAAAGCTTATAAAATAAGCTATTTTTTCCCCCAGCCTTTTATCTCATTTCTAGCTTGAGTAATAATATACTTTTTTAATCCTGTGACAGCAGAAATTGCCATTTATTTTTAAATTCCAAAGGGCCGTAACCTAAAAACAAATGCAAATAAAAATCTGAAAAATGTTCATATTTTTTTACTAGGCCTATCTCTTGGGGTACACGAGGTGAGCCAATATTGAAAAAATCAAAAATGGTCAAGATTGTTCTTCAATGGATCACTGTACACGAAATGACCGGTAAATAAGTAAGGTGAGCTGCCGATTAAGTAAAAGGCTACTAAACAACCAAAATTTGCTTTTAGAATACTCTGGTATACTAGCTAAGATTTTAATTCAAAAGAGAATGAATGAGTCCCCAATCAGACTGTAGAATTGAAGAAAACAGCATACCAGTATTGAATCACCAGTTGCCACACCAAGAGCAGGATGGCTGCAGCTTAAGGGAACTTCTTAGGTAAAGTGTGCGTAAAAGTTTTAAAGAGTTCCATGCAATACAATAGTGCATAATAAAACTATGTTTCAACAAATATAGTACCAAGGACTAACACCATATGAAAATTTAAGCTAACCAATCAAATTAAATAAAAGGTTAATTTGAATGTTAACGTTATTGGTATTTTCCACAATTTATTTTTGGCAAGCGCTCTCAATCAACGCTGAAATGAAGTTAAAAACAAGAATGTTACCGGTAATCAAATCTTCATGTTATCTAAAGGCCTACAAAAGAATCATTGAATTTAAAAAACCAAAAACTTGATTTAAATCAATCACTCTAAGCACAATAATTGGAAAACTGAGAATAATTTCAGGGCTTATGAAAGATAACTTATAAAAATTAAGCTACTTTAGTACAACCCGTGTATGTGTGTGATATATATATATATATATTTAAAGTGACAAGGGCAATGTTCATTAAGCAAATCAAGGTGACCTGGCGGTCTAGGGGTAAGGTGTCAGACTTCTATGCTGGCTGCCGGGGTTCAATCCTCGGTCCCGGCACAGATTTATCTGATTACCAAACCCTTCCTTCACCTCTGACAAGACATCTTGTGAATGTGGGGAAAGCCAGGCCTCCACCGTGGTTCAGATTCCACGTTAAACTGTAGGTCCTCCATTTCATCTAACAATCACCCTACCATTACACATTAGCGTAAGTGCGTATAACCCGAACGGGTAGTAAGACGCGGTGCTAATAATAATAAGAAGAAAATCCACAATTGTTATAATCAATTGGACTTTAAATTAGTACTTATAGTAAATTTACAGGTATACCTCCACTTTTATTGCTTCACTCTTTAGTTGTTTTTCAATTGCAGCCACGTTTCAAAATATGTTGCTTTCCTTACACTTTGCATGATAGTTTTTTCTAAGAAACGACTATTATAGTTTGAGTGGGGCTATTAATGTCATTTTCTTAAGAAACCCACATTCGTGCGTATTAACAGCCACCCAATGCCACTCAGTCTTGGAAGAGAAGTCAATCGGTGTGCAATGTTAGGTGTTGCATGCATTTACAAGTGTTATAGGTCTATAATTACAGTACATAGTTATTTACGTTTTTGGCAGCCATGATACATTTGCAAGTTGAATAAAGAGTATGCTTCGACTAACACTGATTTTCGACTTTCGCCAACGCCGTGGTCCCTAACTGTCAAAAGAGTGAGGTATGCCTGTATCATAAAGTTATAAAAGTACTAAGGAATATGAGCAAAGGACACAAAAACCTTTTTAAGAAAAAAATAATTGAGGATAAAAGACAAATAATGTACCTGCTTGAAATATCAATATTATGATTATTGGTTTTACTTATTGGATTAGACATTAGCCTTTATTATCCAGCTTGCATAACCAAATAAATCCTTTCATATTTAACCATATTAATTATTACTTTCTTAAACACATTAGGCCCACTCATCTATGACCATGTCGTAGAAAAAAACTTTAACTTGTTTAACCAATCACATCTTGAATTAACCTTTTGGCCTTTTTGTTTTATACAAGGGAGGTTAGGTTTCGCTAGTTTGACTTTAGTTAATCATTCAAAACATACAAACTAATAAATAAAAACAAATTTTAGCTATAAAATTAGATATTACATTTAAATATTTGTCTCAATGTACAGTGAATCATGAAAGAAACTTCATGGCGGAATGTTAACCTGAAGCAAGCAGTGTTGCATAAAAACCAATAAAACCCTAAATAAATGTAGCCTATGTTAGCCATTCTTAATTAATTTAACCTTTAAGTATTTGAGAAATGTAAGGTTAGGTTTGTAGACTAGGGATTGTTTATGAGCCATACAACAAATGAAAAAGATAATTATAAAATTAAATAGACTATATAGGCCTGTGTGTTTTAGTGTATGCCTATTACTGTAAACAGGCCTAGTTATTTAAGTTTCCTCACTGCATAGTGATTCATGAAATAAATTTAATGATGGGATATTATCTTTATTGATTAGAGGAGTAAGATACGTAGTTATTTTCCAATACTATAAACCAAGAATCGTAATATTGATTTGTCAATTGTTGTGTTTATAGTTCTCTTCTCAAGTATTTGCACTATTATAGACCTTTTACCAAAAGGACAGGTCCCATTCTGAGCCTCGAGGCTTAGCCTATCATAGTAAGACCTCTAGTGCAACTTAAATGCAGCTAAAAATCAAGCAAAGGACGACACCTACCTAGAATCAAATGGAATGGGCTAGTTTTGCTTATAAAACTGGCCCATTACATTCGAGTTTAGGTGCAGTAGGTATCGACAATATTGTCTTTGGTATCGCACTTGAGGCACAATAAGTCTAACTATGAATATGGCGCTAGACAAAATGTTAATAAAAGTTTCAAAGTTGAAAGATAATGTAGGTAGCATAGATATATAGGACCTAGGCTTCTAGTAATTAAATTACTAATAGTACAGAGAGCTAGTTATTAGTTAGACCTGGAAAAATTTAATGAGTTTGAATTTGTAAAAATAGAAAATAAACTAAACTGATACGTTGTAGGAAACTAGTCAGTTTAATAACCAGTGACATCAGAGAGGGTAATATTTAAATTTGGTGTACCTAAATTATTTGACACACTATATAATAAGTAGACAATTGACTAACAATTAGCTCCACGAGTATCATGATATAAAGGGAATGATTGGACTTGCTATCACTGCCCAAACAATTACTATTTTACTAAATAAACGTTCTAGGTGTACTAATGAATGTCCCAATAACCTAAAAAGGTTAAATGTGTTAGCTTTGACCAAAGCCCCACACACTACAATTTTAAACCGTGGTCACACCTTACAAATAATATAACTTTAACAAATAAATAATTTTATATGTTGGTCAAATATAAAATAGGTATTAATAAACTTCAAACATGAGAAAGAAATTATCAACTTGAAATTACATTTTTTTATTATTGTCTTACAAAATTAGGGCATGCATAATCAGAACGAAAAATCAATTCCTACCGGTTTATCGTCACCTTTAGTTGCCTTGTCAATCAATTCAACATTATCTGAAGGCATAAGATTTACTTTGGGATAATCACACGAAACCGCGTCACGAGCTTTTGACAATTTATCAGGTGCTTTCGGTTCATGGCCTTGTTCAGGCCATGGTGCCATCTTGAATGTCAGGGGACTTAACGAGACCTGATTGGTTAAAAGTTGAACATGCTGTAGTGCAACGATTGCCTCCGTAATGATCTATCAAGGCATTGAACCGATAGACACCACATTTTTCATTTCATTGAGTTTATTTTAAAAATTTAATTGGGATAGTGTTCAATTAAAGAAAATATAATTAGCTATAAAGGTAACAATATACCTTTATTATTGAGTAAATTTTATTATTTTTCTCTCAGCTCACTATAGGGATGTCTGCATTTTCTCTTAGGAAAATAATTCAATTTAAAATGGGCAATGCTCGGTCTTAATGCTGATTTTTTTCAAGTTGGAAATATCATTTTAAAAAAGTATATAAAATAAGCTCAAATTTTCGTCCAAATAACTTACCACGCAAGGGCGAACTGATACTTTATATAATAAAGTCCTAAAACTGTCCATGCATTTGATTGTCTGTTAGTTTGTTGTCAAAAAGTACTTATCGGATGAGACGGGACCTTGTTGTACCCCCTCATTTTTCAGGGAATGGAGTAAGCTTCATACCATCACGATATCATATCAGTGAATGAAGCTGTGTATAACAAAAGCCTACTGTAAGCGTAGCTACATTTGCACCCCTTAAATTTATAGATTATAATACAAGTCTGCTAGAGAGCAGTATAAGCATCTGAAGTGCGCAGCGGCCGAGACAGTGACAAAGATCTAGGGAAGCGTCAGTTCCCGCGTCGTAGCAGCCTTAAAACGGCATATTATAAGTGCAGTTAGGAATCAGAATGCTATAAATTCCGGTAGCAGTCACATACATAGCAGATAGCGATGATATGGTGGAACTATATGCTAAAATTCAGTACATTAATGTGTGTTAGGATGAACCGGAAAAATGAAATTAATAATTTAATTTTAGAATACCAACCAAAAGTTGCATTTTATCGTATTAAACAAGAGTAAAACTTTTCAATAAATTTGAAAAATATTGTCTGGCCTCTACCAGTTATTTTATATTTACAATACAAAACCAAATAGTGTAATCACGTAATACCGTTTCACGCTAGTGAAATATTTCTATTCAATGACATAGGCACATCATTTGCTAGTAAATCCTCTCAGAACTTGTTTATGATGACTGAAATAAGATACCAAAATATTAGTTAGCATACTCGCATGATTGATGAGTATGAGCAATGAGCTAGTGGTCAGTTGCCTCTTATCACTCTAGTTTCCGTTCTGACTTCGCCTTTGCTCCCTATCCTTTAGCCATGATAAGCAAAATAAGCAGCAGCAGGGAGGCCGGCAGCACGGAGCAGTGTTGAGACAGTAGCTAGTTGCTTTGCAGATACCATTGTACACGACCAAATGTTGCTATTTCTACAAGGTTTCTGTGTTTTTTATTTTTAAAAAATCATAAAAATTGTGCTTCTTATGTGTCAGTGATTACATGAACCATTTAATTAAAACATTCTCAAAGGGATCTTGATTTGTGTGACTTCATTTACCAAATGAGTGTGACGAGCTTAAATATTATGACTAGAAGTGAAGTACAGTGTCCAATTTTTGGGAGTCCTAGGGAACTTAGTAAACTCCTTTTACCAACAATAAAAGATATTTTAGATGTTATTTGTTTATACAGTATGACTTGAAATTTAAGATATCCGGAAGAGAACCTAATTTTTGTGAAATATTTAAATTGGTATTTAAAATCATTGAAGAAATTTGGAAAACAGCTTCAATTCCTACTGTATCACACGATCGTATACTGCAACTGCTTCGCAGCTACCATAATAAATACCTACCTAAGCCTTGCAAGATATCCTAAAGCTAAACGAAATACAAACTACGTCATCAGAGTTGATATTTTAGCAAGCAAATTCTTTAACATCGCTGCTTGTAAATGTGTATAATTTTTTCAATGTATTTATGAAATAATAAAGGAAAGTACCTTTCAGAAATCAGTAATTTATTTGCAATCAAAGATCATCCAGGAAAATGGCTTTGGGAAAAATTAACTTTATTGAAACAAATAGGCTAAAAAGAAAGTAAGAAAGAAAAGGTAAACAGGCCAAGAAATTTGTTAAATTTTGATTTAAAAAATAAATATTAAAATACTAAGTCTTCTACATCAGAATCAGAATCGTCTTCGCACGAGGAAGTTGTGTGTATTGTACAACCGTCCACTTCCAATGTTGGTTAACGATGTCTTCAAATGAGATTACAGCTTCCAACACTGCCGAGAGTGTGTGATAAATATGGTATATCGGATAGATCAGCTGCAGCTACTGCTTCAGCTGTTTTGCAAGATGTTGGAGTGGTAACAACAAAAGACTGCTCAGAAGTAGTTGTTTTAGAATGACATCCTCCGTACCACAAAAGAACTGGAAACACTAGAAAGTTTTTTGGAGGCTCATTTGACGAGTATGAAAAGAAGGCATTGACCCTTTGTAACTTGCAAGAGGCCAGCTAACATCGAAATAGAAAACGGACAGTGTTTGCAGATGAAAAAAGGATATGCAAACAGAAGCAAATGCAGATCCTAAGAATAAATTACGAACCAGTGTTTTTCTTACAATTGTAGACAGTCTTACATCCAACTAAACCAATGAAGATAAAGCTACTCATCACTTGGTACGAGGTTTGAAGTGTTTTGAAATATCCATGGTAAAGATCCAAGAAACATAACTGTTGAAGCAAAAAGACTAGCTCAATCTTATAACCAAGATCTTGACCAAGATGCATTTGTGAACGAGTGCTTACACTTCCAGGCATACATGAAATTAGAGAAAATTGAAAGGTTAAGCGAGTACTCTGTTTACATTAAAAGTAACGGATTGGAAAACACATTTACAAACTTAGAAGTCGCTATGCGAATTTATTTGACAATACCTGTCACAATATGCTCTGCAGTGAGGGGATTTTCTGCATTAAAATGTATAAAAACTAAAAAAGATCGACCATGGGTGGGGAAAAGATCAACAACCTAATGCTTTTGTGCACAGCAAGTGACATAACCTTGAAGATGGACCTCAACAATTTGATTGACGACTTTTCCCGATCCAAACTAAGAAAACAACTATTGCTTTAGTTAAATCACGAAGAAAAAGGTTTTCTAACCTGTAGCGTTTTTTTTCATTACTATTCTTCAACTTTTATTTTTCTGTTTGTGTCATAAAATTTTCAGAAGTAAGGAAGATATTTCTGAAAACTGTACATAAGTGTAAATATGTAAATATTTGTGAAAGTTATGAATTTTAAGACTGTGGTGGTTGGGTGGTCCGTGATGCTGAAAACACAATTCTAGCATAAACGAGCAATACTTAACTAGTACTAGTTCAACATGTTTTAAATGTATTTTATCAGCTGCCGGTTTCCAGTCAGGGACACGGCGGGTCCATGGGTGGTCCCCATAGCTTCTTTGGTGCTGACTGACGGCTTTGAAAAGTTACCATATCAAATTATGTATCCCTACGCCGAACCAAATGATCTACAAAAATATGTGTTTAGCAGCTGTCACTTCTGACATTCAAAATCTAGGTCTATACCTAAATGTTTACTGTCAGAAGTCAGCTGTGAGCTGTCAGTCAGTACCAAAGAAGCCGTGGGCTTACTTTTTTTTTTTTGTAGATAATGAAACAGCTCTCCATTGTAGGATTAAGGTATAAATCCCTTAATAACCAAAACTTGAATTAGCACATTATCTGTTATCGTTCATTAATGAGTGGGGTGGGGAGCGCCATGTCAAACTCTGCCCAGGGCGTCATAAACCTTAAACGCGGCCCTGATGGAAAGAGACATAGGCCTACTTATTTTTATATTGAGTGAAATTTCTCAATACAAGATTTAAAAAGTTTATCACTAAGGTGTGCCCGTTATTTGCAAAAATGTTTAATTTAAAATCATAACATTTGTACATAATATATATTCTTTATTAACCTGTATACTGTGTACGAGTATTATAAACATATAATAACTGCAATGCATTCAGTATAGTTATGCACAGTGAATTAATAAATACTGTATGTAACTTACTGTGCAATTTATATAGTACTAAACACAATTTTGATAATATAATTAAATGTGTACAGAAGGTCAATCAATATACTCAGATAACAAAGTAAATCAAATACAGTTAAGTAATGTATTAACACTACTGTGGAATATTACACTTATAAGAATAACAATAACAAAGAACATGCCCTTTTCACCCCAGAATTAGTAAGGAAGTTTTAAATAAGATTTTTTTTTAAATTTTAAATAAACTAAACGGTATGTTCTAAAACTAAAATTTTTCTTTTTTTAAACCTATGGTTTTAATAAATTACATAATTTGGATTTCCTTGGACACTTCTTTGACATTTTAAATTTAAGTTTCAAGATTAATTCTTACCACATATTTTTGTAGGCTCTTCTGTAGCGACCTCAAACAAGATAAGCAATCGATCTGTTTCTCTATTAGGGAAAGATGGGACTGCTCACACTGCACGTAAGGCAATTACACTTCAAACATATATATTTGAAATAAATGTATCATCGCGTCTCCTATTTGATAGAAGAAGTGACGAATACATTTGCATACCTATTTAAAGAAGGAGGGGAAAGCACAAGCATAAGAGTGAAGAAGAAGTTTAAAAAATCAATTTATTTAAATTTACACAAACAGATAGAATTACATATGGTTTTACAAGATATTACACAAGACAGTCCTTTGTTTATTAAGATAATTTAAATCAGTTAATTTTGAAATAGCTATCTCAATAGGGAAAATTTGAGTGAACACCTAGGTTACACTTGCAATCAACACAAGTAAGGTAAGGTCTATATTACTAATGGGAGTAGCTTGTTAAAGTAGAACTAACACACATTCTACTACGAAGGTGAGTCTGCATCAACACAGCGGTATTTTAAATAGCAAGCAAATATTAATTTAAGGTTAATCAACAAAACATAGCAACTATCCCACCTATCCGCTACTATAGGCCGTTCCACTCTCAAATTGCAGTACAGGCGCTTATGGACTATTACCATCTCTTTCCAACCCATTGGTTTCTCCGTTAGCGCTGTCCTTTTTCTAACAAGCGGAGTTGCCATTTTGTATCTTAAATTTGAACGTCGTTATTTCTATGAAATAAGCATGGAATATTAATGAAAATACATTTATGCGTCTTGTGAAATCAATTTAAGCCACCATAGATGTTTTAAATAACTTCTTTTT
This sequence comes from Timema californicum, assembly GCA_902141385.1. Lineage (NCBI taxonomy): Eukaryota > Metazoa > Arthropoda > Insecta > Phasmatodea > Timematidae > Timema > Timema californicum. The sequence goes on from CABFOW010000954.1 coordinate 147,353, forward strand.
TTCAAAATATTAAAATATGCATTGTGTCAAAGTTTCATGAGGTTTCAAATGTATCACGTCATAAGTATAGTTACAATTGTGTGGAAAAGCCAGTAATTTTATGGTGGCTGTTATAATAGTTATGGACGCCTGCAAAGTCTGAAAGAAATATCTTTTATACAATGCTAAAAAAATAATTAAAAGTATTATACCTCCTGAAATATTTAAAGTAAAACATGAAAAAGTTGTCTTGTTGGAAACTTTTTTATTTTTATTTTGCTTAAGTACATTATGTTTAAGAAATTATAAGAAAAGCTCAAATTTATTTTTGAAAAAACTATGAGCCAATAGCACCCCCCATTTATGTGTGGTAGCGTTTTGAAGTTGAAGAGGGTGTAGTTCACTTTAAGCTCTGTCCGGTCTTGAAGAGCAGAGTAATGTTATACAGTTGTAGCGTTGAAAACTGAAGCGTTAGTTCATCCCATCCACATCAAAATTGATAATATTGGTTTCACAAAATACAAGGTTCATTCACTTATACATTCATTATACTCATCTTCGTTTATAATTAGTTTAATAAACAAGGTTTTATTGTATTTGCCGAGACAATGTTTATTATTATTTAGCACCGTGTCTTACTACCCATTCGGGTTATACGCTTTAAGTACTAATTACGCTAATGGATTAAGAATTGGGAAGGTTGAATTAGAGGAAGTGAACCCGCACTTGCGTGGAGGGAGAGTGGAAAACCATTTAAGAACCCCCCCCAGTTCAACCGACCGAGATTCGAACCTCGATCTCCCCGTCCTCAGCAGTCGAGCTCAACACGACAAGCGCGTTAGCCAACTACGCCACCGAGGCGGGTAAGAGCCAAATGTTTATGGAAATCTCTGTACGTGTCAAATTAAAGGTTACGTTTAAAGGTANCACGACTAGCGCGTTAGCTAACTACGCCACCGAGGCGGGTCGAGACAATGTTAACAATTTGAGAATACATTTTATATGCAACTCCAAATTTTACTGCACCATGCTTCTGAATTAAGAAACCAGCTACCCACAGAGGTGGGTGGCTGGGCAGTATAAGGTTTTACACTCGCATTCACACTTTGCCACCGTTTATAATCAGCCCCGGGTTCGAATCCTGGTCGAATACACTGGCATTAATTAAACACTTTAGACCAGTCGGTAGAGCGTGAGCCAACTGAGATAGAGGTATGATATTGGGATGGTCTGAGTTTTATCTTTGGTAAATTGTCGGCTAGGGGATTGGATGTTGTGTTTATTAGTATTAGGGTAGTTTGTAAGTCGTGTGTTGATATAATTAACGTGTTTGCAAAGTAAATCCACTTAATACAAAATAATTATCTGAGGTTGATTTTAACAGGTTATTTTTCCATAGTTACAGGAACATACTGGTGAACATACTCTTAGCCACTTTACTCTGTTATATTGCTTTAAATCAGTTTAAGATGCTGAAAGTCAAAACACAGTCTTCAGGCATAGCACGCCGTGTAAACATAAATATAACCCTGCTGACTCCGCATCAATGAATCCTACTAATAACAGTACTCTTGGAAAAGCAAAGCACATCTGTTTGACATCCATCCAAGAAGCTTATCTCCAGTTGTGATCCATTATTCTTGTGTTACGGGTTACGGTCATTATTTTGGCGTGGGCCTACAGAGTGCTAAGAGTGTTTGGTGGCTTAATCGTTATTTGTATCAAACGTTTGATCATATTATATTTTAATTTTTTCCTTATATTTTTTATTTTCTTTGAAAACGTAGGGGGAGTGGGGGTGCACAACTCGGGCATATACTAAAACATGGATTACCTTATAAGTTTTTTTGAAATGTTGAAATGATCATTTTTTATATGCTATACTTTTATCTTTTTTATCACCTAGTCTTACTACCAGTTGAGAATATAATCGGGTATTTTTATCAATGGCTTTCTTGGCCATAATGTACGGCACAATAAGAATATGGTAGGAAGGGCAACATAGGATATTTTAGATCAAATATAATTTAGTAATTTATTAACTAGCACGGAGATCTGAATGTAAAGATTTTCTACAGTATTCCTATCTCCCCTAAAACACTCTTCACTATTTCGTGTCAATGCCTTGGAGTGCTTCCATTAGGAAGTCAATCCATCTCAAACTTTAAATACTGATTTCTCTATTGATGTAAGCAATGGACACAAACTAAATGTTTTATGCCAAAAGCTCCCAAAGTTTTAGGTTAACCTACCAATCATAATACTAGTTGGCCTTACAAGAGTATTTTTAAGTTTATATAAATGTTCACTAATTATTTTTCTATTCACAAAACCCTAAGCCTATTTTAACAATATTTTAATTAATAGATTATACAATGTTTTAATCACCACACCTAGTTAAAAAAAACATCCTATTTTGCGTATGAATACAAGAAAGTAAATCCAGTAGTTTTCAAAAGTGTAAGATAGGGCTCCGGAAGCATTTAGAAGCGGGAGAGGGAGCTCAACTAATAGCTATTTGAAAGTGATTAATTTTTCATGGGTAGTGCTTTTTTATGCTTTTATTTCTCGTAATGTATAGTAATAACATGATAAAGAGGATGGGTTATAAAATACAATTTTGTTCACGGTTAACAATCATTAAAAGTTATACTCTATTGTGCGTATAACCTGAACGGGTAGTAAGACGCGGTGCTAATAATAATAATATACTCTATTTTTTTTGTATTGGTAAATATATTATCCTGTGTTCGTAGAACTCTATTTGTATTGTATACACGGGGGGTTAAGTCAATAATTAAAAAATATGAGCTCGGATACACTTACTAACATGCTTCTCACCTGGAAATTTTTGAAAATTAGAGTCCTCTAAAGACAATTTGAAGTGGTAATCCTTTAGCAAGTTTGTGAAAATTGGATTCCTCTAGAATCTAGGCCCTATTTGTATATGCTTTTTCAGCAAATTTATTTTTGAAAATTAAATCTACCTGAAGTTATTTAGTGTGAGCCCCTAGGGGCAATTTGAAAAATTAGATGCCTCTAGAAGCTATTGGGAGTGGGCCTCTACTGGCAAACTTTTGAAAATTGGATTACTTTAAAAATTAGACAGAGTCGTTCTCGCTTCGATTTTTAAAAATTAAAATTCCCTAAAGGCTATTTAGACTAGGCCTCTAGAAGGAAAATTTAATTATTAATTGAATGGCTCAGATATTTGAAGTGATTTTAAGATATCTGGAGTTTGTTTTTAATCGTAATTTAGAGTTGAGTTTGATCTTATTCCACACACAACCAAATAATTTATTCCTACATTAAGTGTGCCACGGATCTTACTGCCAGTCCAGACTAACAGATTTTTACACAATTTTAAAGATACCGGTACTGTAAGTGGATATTGTAAAACACTTGAGCGAAATACATTTTTATATAGCCATGTATTTGAAGATAAATCTATGAAACAAAGTAAGAAAATTTGTTTGACAGATTTAAGGAAACAATACTCATTTCCACCGTTGGCGTTATAAGATTTATTGTTATCACATTTGGAATTTATCCAAAATTACTTGACCATTTATTGGATTTTTGTCAAAATAAAGAGATTGGGAAACGGTTATATTAGGTATGTAATTCGCACACCTTTTTATAGTTTTGAAATAGTTTGTTAACAATCTTGTGTATATAAATAATGTAAATGGGCATTGTAAAAATATTATAATGTTCTAAAACACGTTTGAATAAAAAGTGAAACAAATCAGTATTATTCTTATATTTGAGGCAAATATATTAGGACCTACTCAAACGTTCTTACTACACTCTTAGGTAAATTGAACAAGCACGCCACGCATGCCCAAGAAACCAGCTATAGTGAAAGGGTTGCAAGACAACAAATGAATAAAGGCAGATCACCAGGGACCTTTATTTGACCTACACTCAAAATCCCAGCCCAAGTATTCATACCTAGATATCTGGACAAAAAGTAAAACAGATCATTTGGCAATATACATTAAGGGAGATAGGGGTTAGCAAACTTGAGTGCAAATGAATAACATGATATCAGTAATGGCCTTAAGGCCTATTTATTTCAAGAGAATAAGATATGTCTCATAAGTTATTACAATACAATGCTATGAAGTTGCGTCTCATGCGCAATAGTAATACAAGTTCTTAACAATTCAAAACAATATAGTAAGCGATCGAATCACGTTTATATAAATAGGACATATTAATAACGTTATCAATCTCATAGTAAACATAGAACATTGTAGGGAACAATAAGCAATATTATAAGCTAGAATGAATACAACCTATCACCCTCATCTATGAACTAAGCCTTCCAAAATATAGCTTTACAAGAATAATAATAAGCCCGTATTGAAAGTGTATACTAACATACATAACATAAGTGTATACTAACATAACCTTGATTATAAAACATACTTTAATAATGAAACTAGTAGAGTTTTGCTCATAACAATACTCCAGTTGATCCTATACAAAATCATTGAAGTGTAAACTTCTGACATTACCGTAATTACTAAACATCATTTAATAATGAACTTAGTAAAGTTTTGCTCACAACAATACTCCTTGATCTATAGTTGATCATAGACAAAATTATTCCCAATCATCAATCCACGAAGCGGGGGTAACTATGGCGAGAAACTCGTTAAGTTCTTTATCGACTACAATAACAGTATATTCCTAAAATTTCAAAAATACCTACTGAATATAACCAACGATACTAAACATCCCAAGTTACTTTTAAACTTACAACAACAATAAATTTAAAGGCAAAAATTTACAAAGTGAGATAGCATCCAAAGAGATGATTACATAATATATAATTGAAAATAAGTCATCTGAACTCTGACCCAAAACGGTTAGATATCATATTACGTTGGTTTCCAAAACAAGCCTAATAGAAAAAAAAGTTAAAGAATAACAAAGTTTAAGCTCTACAGTATATCGACTGGATTTAAGCTACCTAGCTTGCCATTAAAAAATATAAAATAAACTTCTCCAAAATAACGAACACTTATAATGCAACTAGTTTCTAATTCCTATCGGCATCAAAGAGTAATCGTTCCGTTCTGGGTACCAGCCTATATTTCACTTATAACAATGGGAAAAAATGGTAGGGAGGTATTCAATGATTATTATTAATTATTATTATNCGTGGAATCCGAACCTCGGTGGAGGCCTGGCATTCCACACATTCAAAAGTTGTGATTAATACACGTCTTGTCAGAGGTGAAGGAAGGGTTTGGTAATCAGATAAATCTTTGCCGGGACCGAGGATTGAACCCCGTACCCCCAGCACAGAAGTTTGACACCTTACCCCTAGACCGCCAGGTCACCTCATGACTAATGAAGTCATCGTCACTTTTGTTAGTAATTTTGATAATATTACAGTAAAATATGTAAATGTGTACGTTTCATGACCCCTCGAAAGCAAAAAAGTTGTTTTCGCAATGCCATCTGTCTGTCCGTAAGTTTGGATTCATCAGCATCGACATCCGCAGCAAATGTTCAGCCCGACCAAACACCAGTCAAGCATACTGGAAGAAGCTATTACCGCATGGTTTATTATTCTGATTCGGATGATGATGAAAAGATGATTATGATATGCCTGAATAAAAGTACTCATTTTCAACAACCCATGCCAACACCAATAAAGGCAACGAAAAAACACCGACAATTTTTTTTTAAAAACCCATAAATTACAGAGAAATGCCGGTCACAAAAAACCTTTTATACCAAACTAATAAAAAAGAAAGAAGTGCAAAATCTGACATTAGAAAGGATGCTTATACTTCACTGACGAAAATGGGATGTGAGGAGGCTACGTTTATATAGTTTTTCGCCATAGGTCTCATTGCCCTACCCAGGTATAATAAGACCTATTTGCATTGTTTTTAAAAATTTTGAATTTGGTTTTTGTTTATTGTGGAAGTTGCCATTTTAGGTTTATAATTTGTTCCTATGATACCGTAAGGCTGATTAACAATAAAAACTATTGATTATCTGCAGTATTTTTCATTTTATTTAAAATATTCCATAGCTAGGCCTTATTACTCACAAGTACCATATATATATATATATATATATATATGTGTGTGTGTGTGTGTGTATAAAAAATAAAAAGCCTGCCCAGCAGTTACGTTGATAGTAGTGACGATTCAATTCAGCGAAGTGTTTCCACATCTCTTACCATGTATCATAAAAAGCACATGCAATCAGTGGCGTATTCTGAGAAAATTAATAGGTATGCTGTACTATAAAAGTTGCAGGGGAGATTTGGGGGCCGAGGACCCTCAACCACCGTTATCCAAGAACATCAAGTGATTATTTCAACGCAAATATTTGAAGGTGTGTGCCTATAGAACAGTGGTTCTCGAACATTTATTATTTTCCCTTTTCCCCATCCACTCAAAATGTAATAAAAGTAACTCCATGGCGTCAGCCTGCATTCATGCTATACCTACCGAGTGGCTACCAAACTGTTTGGCAAATTAGTACCAACTCTTGAGGATAGAGGGTGTCATGTGGTCAGCACAACGACGCCTCCCTCCATTAAAATCGGTCTCTATACCGGAGCCACTACTACTGTATTTGAGTGTCCCCTTATTTATCCACACCAGGCTGAGTCTAACCCGTTCCAGACCCACTGCTTCCCAGATAATCTGGAAAGACTTCTCAGAAAATCTTGTGCCGGGAATCAAACCCGGGACCTCTGGGTCCGTATTCAGAACCCTTGACCACTAGACCACAAAGGCGGTCCTCAAATTGTAATTATATCTACCAGGGGCGGCTGGTCCCTCAGGTGCGGAGGCACGCGCCCCCCATCCCCACGAATCCCCAGTTCCTTTTAAAGTTATTATTCGCACTCTCACGACAATTTTATCTTGCCATAATAGTTTCAAGAAAAATATGTTTTCGGTTTAAGTAATAGCAGGCAATGTTTTTAAAATGGCATGCGGTCAGGCGCGAGGTGGTCAGCGCCTGACATTGTGAAACCAAACCTTCCCACCCCTTCACCTCTTGTCATCAAATGGCATACAGTCAGGCGCGTGACGGTCAGCGCTTGACATTGTGAAACCAAACCTTCCCTCCCCTTAACCCACTGTCCCCATCCTGCTATAGCTAGCTAGCTAGCATTGCTTATTTTTCTTTTGAAGGCGCACTGCCTTACGCGCCCTAAGGTTGAAAGCTTGTGAAATGTGTATAGCGTGAACCAGCAGTAGTTTTTGTGAGTCATCCTGCGTGCTCCTTCATCTTGAGGATGTGTGTGGCGTGTGTGTTTATAATAATATTATGTAGGGTTATTTTAGGATAATTTTTATTTGAGTTATATGTTTTAATATTTTTTGTAACTAGGCTTAATATTAATAGTTCAATTCAGGCGCTTAAGACAATGAATATTGCAAGATTAACTCTTGATCAAAAAAGAGAATTGAAATCATTAGGTAGGCCATGTCCTGAATTTTGTATGGAACAAAGTGAAAACATACATACCTATATATTTATGCACATTACACAGCTGCAGAGTTTCTACAACACATCCACGTCCTTTGGAGGGTGTTTATTTTTTTATATTTGCATGTTGTTTGTGATATTAATTTTTGAGTTTAACTAAATGAATATTCAGCAAAACATGTTACGAAATTTGTGTCTTCTTTTAAATATATTATTTAGAAATAATTTATGAATTAAACATGCTGCGCCCTCCAGCTTCTAAAGTGACGAGCCGCCACTGATATCAACATGGTTAGAAATTTAAGTAAATATTAATGTCGGGGCTAAGAGTGGTATGAGCACATTTCTGAATGCATAAGAGAGACAGAGTATATTAAATTAGCCTAGTGTAATTAAAAGCACAAGTTAACAATACTCAAAGCAAAAAATCATAATAAGAGTAAAATCAAGTGGTACATCGATCAAACATCTATCAGATCGTGGTGAGAGGGAATCAGGTGGATTGTCCAACTCACGTTGCAATTAAAACTATTTATTAAAGCCTAACTTATCTCACACAATGCTGCTTGGAAACCAACGAGTCTCCCAACTTGAGAATTTATTCTCCAGAAGCTATTTAGATGCGTAAACTTTGACTAACATAGGGGAGATTATCTCGGACTACGCAACGTCATTGTTTTATTGCTAAGATATTTACATAGATCTTTTGCAGTGGTGCACCCATGGGGGAGAAGGGCAAACAGGGTATTTGACCCCCCCTTTCCCCAATACATCAAATAATTTTAGTAGAAATTTTAATTATATGAAGTATAACTAAAATATTTAGTATTTAGTGTCTAATGTATAGGCTACATTTTAAAGCCAGGCTTCTGACTTAAGCCCAACATTCAAAAGATTACCGTTACACACAAAATTATCAATTTTTAAAAAACACACGCAAATAATAGCTTCAATACCATTTGCATTATTTAAATATCTTAATTACTATAAAACTATTCCAATCAATCTCTAAAAGCATTTAATATTCATAAATACTCTCGGTCTTCAGGTGTTAGAGGGCTGTGCAACCCCAAACCCATCTACATTTCATTCTTGCTACAGCCTTGATTGAATGCATCCCCCAAAGTAAATGGCTAAGTGCACCACTGATTAAGTAAATTTTATGAAAATATGTTTTATTTTACCTTTTCCTTCTAAATTATCTTGAAATGGTGAACTTACACTCCTGACTTTTGGGATTCTTTGATGTATAGTTATATAAAATAACAATGACTAATACGTCGCTAATGTAAAACAAAAACTAAAAGAACACTATTAGGCCTATAACTCTACAAATCCTTTCTACTAAAGAAAAACAAGAATTATCGTCAACCACTGTTAACGTAGTCTTGTCACACCTCCTACCACCCCTACCCCTTCCTCCCTCTACCAGTGCTGAAATGCCTAAATTTGAAGGTGTGTTTGGATGTGTTTGCCAAATGCATTCGACTAGAATGTCTAAACATTACTCAATGTATTTAATTAGTGTATAATTTAAAGCATGTTACGTAAACTATTATTTTACAATTTTATATATATATATATATAATTCTCATTATGTATATATATATATATAAAATTCTCATTATATATATATATAATTCTCATTATATATATAATTCTCATTATATATATATAATTCTCATTATATATATAATTTTCATTATATATATAATTCTCATTATATATAATTTAATTTAACTTAAACTATACTAATTTTGCTTTATAAATAAACATTGTAATTTTGATTTTTTTTTCAATAGTTGGCAAAATGCTTAGCCTGTTACACATGAACAGCATGACCTGGGGGGTAAAAACCCAAACTCATTGGCCAATTACTAGTGGGCGAGCGGAAAGGAATGTGTTGCAACCTCCTATACATTGGGCAAGGTCATTAGAGCCTCCCTACACCCAATTTCATTGCTGAGGGAACTACATGCTTACTATTGAGCAACAGCATTGTCATTCTTTTGTTTTCCGTGAACAGTCTTCCTTCGAATGTATATCAAATTTGGCAATACTGGGCTGTCGTTGTTGCCAGTAATTGATTCTTCTTCCTCCAGCACATTCGTAAAGTTACAGTAGTCTGAGTTTCGTGTTCCTAATAGTTAGCTAAAAAAAATCAATTAAATAAACACTAATATTTTATTAGTACTCTGTGTAGAAAAATATTTGTAATTGATCACGTTAAGCTTTTGTGTGTATCTGTTTGTGTTGGCTGTGCATTTTGCATTTTTGCCGTAAGGTTGTGGAATTATAATTTTATGTGCATATTGATATATTTATTTGAACAATAGTGTATGGTTAACAGTTAAAATTTAACACAAATCATGGAATCTCCAGCTTGTTACAAGAAATTACATTCCAAGAGGAAAATATTAAGTAGTAAAGAAAGGACAATGGTGTTAAAGAGTCTACACCTATTTTCGTTAAGACGGAAATTGTTCAGTAAATCAAGTGGCAATGCAGACTGCAGAAGATACAGGTGTGTTTTATAAATTAGTAAATCTCTATTAAACAAGAATTCAAAACTAAGGGAAAGTTACTGACACCAATCAAACAAGGAGATAACTGCACTCAAATCAAGCATTTGGATAAATATGACACTTTTACTCAAGCAGCAATTAGCAGAAAGGTACATTCACTTTACCGTAATGAATTACCTACCTTAGAGAAAAATAAAGCTTTGATTGATATTAATAGTGACCTTCCTAATTTTCTGATTAAGAACAAGTGAGAATATAATTTATAGCATTTATTATAAAATGCCTTTTGTAATATATTTATTGTTTTTACATTAATTATGAGTAAAAACGATTCATACATAAATAGTTTTAAGCATAATTACGTGAGTAATAGAGAAAAAAATACAATTGTGGAGATAGTTAATGTTTCTAGAAAAGGGTGTGTACACCTATAGGCAATGTTTTTGCCTGTCAATTGAACCTCCCAACATCCCCATGCCGCATTGTTTACAATGAGGAATTTCCAAGTAAACCCTTCCCTTCACTTCCCAAAAACCGAAAGCTAGAAGGTCTGGCAACAGTTAACAGAGAGAGAGAGAGTGAAGATAAATCTTTTCTCCTTAATACATGCAGTTCCCTTAGCTATGAAATTAGGCGTAGCTTCCCTTGCGGTTTTCAAGCAGCAGGCTCTGGGTTTCCTATTGTGTTAAGTAGAGTATTTTGGAAGAAGAATTACTTAAAACACAGTATTCTTGAAATATGAATCAATATTAGTTTTAAAATTAATAATTCATTACATGTATATTTATTAACAATAATAAACATTAGTATTTACACAGTTAGCACAGACAACAATGAATTTAAAACAAACTAGTACATATCATTATGGGTATGTGGTGCAGGACTAGCATTCCCGGAGAATACGCCACTGCATGCAATGTCATGGTTTCCATCATTTTGCTGAACAGCTTCTATTGAAGTTTCTTTCATAGTCTTTTCGCAAGCATATTTTGCGGTAGAACTTACAATTTTATTATAATGTACGAACTAAGGAGTGTTAATTAGTTTAATGACGCCACAAAACATATTTCTAGATTGCTCCCCTCTGACAATTGCACGTAGGGCATACATCAATATCTGAGAAGCATAGGGAATTGACATTGCACCTTTAGATACAAGCATGACATTCCCCCATTGCTAGACCTACCTATGAAATGCATTTTCAGATTTGGAAAAAAAAAAATCCTTCACGAACAGGAGTGATGACAACATCAAAATGGCAGCCGCTTCGTAACCTTTTCATCAATTTATACCGAGAACCACTTCTTAGATTTTCGGTTTAGTTTTTTAAATGAAATTTGTTTAAACTATCTTCAATATGTGGGTATACACACTCCCAATTTGTAAATAATGAATTGTTTATTAAAAAAAAAAAAGAATTACGAGTGAAAACCTTTATTTCTGTCATAAGTTTTAATTCATTGGTTAAATAAAATAAGTTTAGTGATAAAGCTGCATATCGCTTAGTTTACTCAAATTTTTGTAATTTCTTTTTATGACAATCCATTGGTTACGGTATAACTTTCCATGCATTCTCATTGGCTGATACTTCTCAAGTCAAATGATTGTCAATACCACACTCCATGAAAAACGTATAAGAAATTATAGTTAAATCAGCTTTATGCATTGTACACTATTAACTATGTACTGTGTATTGATTATAAAAGCTAGCATTAATAATGTATTTTAAATTATTGAGCACTATGTGCTATAGGCCTACACTATTCGCTTTTGGCTATGCGTTATGCATGAATATACATCCAGCCTTACATAGTACTAATTAAAAACCAATTGGTGACCTGGTGGTCTAGGGGTAAGGTGTCGGACTTCTGTGCTGGTGTCCGGGGTTTAATCCTCGGTCCCTGCACAGATTTATCTGATTACCAAACTCTTCCTTCACCTCTGACAAGACATCTTGTGAATGTGGGGAATGCCAGGCCTCCACCGTGGTTTGGATTCCACGTTAAACTGTAGGTCCTTCATTTCATCTCACAATCACCATACCATTACACATTAGCTTAAGTGCGTATAGCCCGAACGGGTAGTAAGACGCGGTGCTAATAATAATAATAATAATAATAATAATAATAATAATAATAATAATAATAATAATAATTAAAAACCAGACTTTTGGAAGTGGTACACGGGTGCCCGCAGGATTTTTCTCCAGAGGGGGCAAACCAGTACGGTGGTGAGTCTGGGAAAATTTATTAAATTGAAACTTCAAAAGAGGCTTTTTTTTAAGGCAATCCCTGTCCCCGAAAAATAAGATACAACATATGAAAAATGTTTCAAATATACCCAAATTCGTGGGTGGACATTTGACCTTTACGATTTGAATGGGGAATGCTGTTGGAATTGCTCACTTATGAACCAAACTATCAACCCTAGTGTCTGAAGATGGTGGTGGGTGCTACTTATTAATTTAATAGTTATATTTTATAACGCTTTGTTTGTTGGCTGGGGACACTGTTTGAGAGCTAGTTAAGAACACTGTTTGGCGGGATTAACCTACATTTAATATTTATACAGCTATAAAACCTGAAGGGGGGGGGGCAATTTCCCCTCGTCCCCCCCTGTGGGCGCCACAGAAGTGGTATATAATTTACCAACTATGGATATATGAATGCTAAAGAAGTTCGCATATTCCTTCACAGATTAATCATAATGTCGTACACTTCATATATAGTAAATTTTGCCAAAATTATAAAGACCTAATTTACCCAAATATAGATTAATATCACTTTAGAAACTCATAAATCAGCCAACTGTTGTTTATTCAACTTTTTTTTTTAACTCAACAAAGACACATTTAATTTTTTTAAATAAAACAACTAAATAGTTTCGAGAATATTTGATAGAAACAGTTTTACCGCTTTTCCTCGAGTTTGTTCTTCATTTATAAATTTAATCATATATACTATATATATATATATATATATGCTATATACTATATATAGTATATATACACACTATATATTCTATATATAGTATATATACTGTGTAAGAAAGCTTAAAAGTAGGCCTATATATCAGCAAGAAATAGGGATTATTAAATACAATAGAAATCACTCAAGAATGGAGTACCTACTACAAATTAAACATATAAACAGTAAACAAAACACTTTATTTTATTATATTCTAGAAATGCAATTTGAGTATGAGAATGTATAATAAACGATGACAAAACGTAGTCTAATTGACAGAATATGCGAAAAGGCCGCACCGAACACCTCAAAAGGCCACACCCCTGTTTAGACCAAACAATTTTAATCATTTACAGGTCCCCTAATTTTAAAACGTGTGGGTTGCTAGTAGCTAGAGAAGTGGTTCTTAACCTTTTGGAAGTCACAAAATACTTTTGATTAAAAGTACAATTTGCGAAACACCCGTGTTCAAGTGTCATTTTTCAATTTAAAGAACATTATATTTAGATGCGGCTATAACCATAACTAACAAATACAATAGCATAACCATTTAATCCGTCATGGTATGCGCATTTATGAAATAGTAATTTTACTATTGGCAGCATAAAGCCAACCACCTAGTCGATGGTGGCTGCGTTATCTGATAGCTCACGATCTTAATTGATCACACATTTGTAGTCAAAGAACTTCGATTTTCGCAAGTCCATTACAGACTCTGCCTTAAAATAAGATTGAAGAATGACCCTAGGCGTGGGAAGATTCTTGTATAGCTCAGTGGTTCGAGCATTGGCGTACTAAGATAAAGGTCACAGGTTCGATTCTCGTGTCTAAATGTCATTTTTAAATTTAAATAATTGTATATTCTATTGGCTTGGAAGTCAACGCGCGTAGCAATCTTCATTTGTTAGAATAATAGTAGCTAACAACACTCTGAACTGTGTCATGTAGCATCTTTCACCGGTGGAACACTTGTTACCAGTTCACAGAACACAAGTGTTCCGGGGAACATCGGTTAAGAACCACTGAGCTAGAGAAAGGCTCACATCTCGTAAAGACCTAATTTTGAAAGACCCTAACTGCGAAACCTGACGTCACACTAGCGGCTTGCGATAGCATTCTACTCTCCAGCTTGGCCTATACACCATGAGAGACAGGGCTTGTCTAGCGAGTAAAGCATAATAAAACGAGATGGACGCCATCCCTCTCTTCGTTTGTAACCATCTGAGAGTTATTATGTTGAAATAAACCAACCTCTGTATAAAATAGATTTACATTTGTTTTAGATAATTTTATAAAAACAATATATAATGTACTTGACCCTACGTAAACGTCTCCAATATTTTTCTTTAAAAATAATCAAACAATTAAGTTTCACTAAAACCAGTACATTAACATTGAGATTTCGTGTGTAGGGTGGTTATTTAAAAATTTAAATAACTGATTTTATGACATAAAAATGTGCATATCTAAAAATAAGGTTTAGCAAGCTAATTATTATTGGCATAGTTAAAACCTTTAGGTCATATTTATGTTTTAAAGATGGTTACAAAAATAAAATAGGGCTATGTTAAATTCAAATTAACAGGGGATTTTTGTTTTACTCAGACAAAATTTAAACAATTCTATGAGATGAGCTCTATCTTGTGAGATTCAGCGTTACAGACAAGCACGCTACCAACCGAGTGAAGGTAGTTAATGCAAAAGACGACGTTAAATTGATACATAATGGGAGAAAATTTTGAGAAAATAATCTTAGCTACAAACAAATATAAGATAGTTTACTAGTGAAACCAAACAAACAGTATTGCATGATGCAGCTAATACAATAATTGTATTTATTTTTGTTTGCGTATCATGTACACTGGTGCGTTGTAATATCTCATCTCTTCAATCCTTTGGGAAGTCATGTGTTTTACAATGTTGTGAATTGAAAACTCAGTCGCAAGCCATACAACGCCACACCGACTTGCAGGACAGTAGAAACATTTCAAAATTAGCTCTGATTTAGTACAGCCTGCGGTTTGTGAGATGTATATTATGTGCAATTTGAATTTAAGTCACATTTGTTGTAATTGGAAAGGTTCATGCCAGCCTTGATGAAGTATCTTTTTAATTCATTCCTAGCCAAGTACATTGTATATTGGATTAAATTTTAATCTATTTATGTTAATTAAAGAATTTTTTTTATATAGTGTTGGTCCAATGAAAATAATGAATATCTTTTGTTTATTGCAAAGTTCCATAAACCTGTTCAAAAATAGATATTGGATTTAGCAAATATTTTACCAACGCACTAAATGTGTTAAAGGAGTGCATTCGTAGTATTTTATTCCCTAGGAATAAGAAACTCACAGATTGGAGAGTATTATCTCACTTTTGCAGTAATGTCGAATATTTTTAGATAACTTACCAAATTCCATCGGTGATATGGTACTAAACTGCGTTTTTAGAGGTACTATGTTTTTAAATCGGGTATTTATTAAACGTTGAATAACATGCTGCCTTTGTTTTAGAAACAGTTGGGCAACATATTTTCATGTTGACTTTGTGTTTACCAGGAGGGAAAATATGTTTCCCGTGATTCATTTCAAATGGGCTACAAGAAAAAATGTTGGCCAACATTTCCTAAAACAAGCAACGTGGACTAGTAGGTGAGAATGCTGATCTAGATCATGTCTCTGTTCATTATCACTACCGCCTTAGATCTTCTCTTCTTTCAGAATCATATTGGTATAGTACGAACCATTTTGAAGCACTTTACAGACCCGGCAACCACCCCCGGTATCTTCTTTTCTGTCTTCTTGAACAGATCATAGCAGTAGCCCCATGGCTTCTTTGGTGCTGACTGACAGCTTTGAAAAGTTACCAGACCAAATTATGCATCCTTACTCCAAACCATATGATCTGTAAAAACATTTGTTTATCAGCTGTCACTTCTGACAGTCAAAATGTAGGTATATACCTAAATGTTGACTGTCAGAAGTCAGCTGTGAGCGGTCAGTCAGCACCAAAGAAGCCATGGGGCTACTGTACATACAAAGCACAAGCCATAGCAGCAATATCCTCAACATACATCTTTAACTCAACTGAACTCTGTACGAGAAACAAATGTTTCATCATTGTCATTTCCAACCAATGCTTCTTTAATGTTTGCTAACAATCTGTTTCACATTTTGGCCAACAGCTGCGAAACAGTTGGGTAACAGTTCGACAACCATTGGGTAAGAGTTGGGCAACAGTTGGTTAACAATGTTTCCAAGTGCGTACTAAGCTTTAGGGGTATTGCATTTTAAATTAGTTAATGAATGTAATATTTTAACCACTTTTTCATTTATTAATTTTATTTTAATTAGCTCGTGTTTTGTAAACTTTAATATGACTTTGATGATGGAGTAATATGGTTGGAATTACGTTTACAGACATTTTATTGTTGAGAGTGTTTGTTTAGGAAAAAACCAAACACGGGACGTTTTGCGAGAGCGCGTTTGACAAACTGGTTGTAGATTGGACATTAACAAGATTTAGTTTATAAAAAAATATATTGGTTTAGAAAAATAATAATCGAGAATGAAATGAGAATAGCTATCAAAATAAAAATTAAACAAAATAAAAATACTACCCAATCCTAGATAGTAGTGTGTATAAAATCTAAACCTACAGTTAAACAAAGAGCTTAAACCTAATATAATCATTTTAATAGTAGTCTATATCAAAAGAGTTACTAAAGTATTCTACTGATATTTAAGCCTTTGCATCTACGATGAAGGTTGAAAGCTATTTTGTATTTCTGTTTTGGGGGTTGAGGTTTTTCTAGCGTTATTAAAGACGGTAAGCTGCATTGATCCTGTTCGCTGAGATGAGCTATTTTCTTTGCCGTAATTCATGACTTGTGCAGTCGTGCAACATGGCATCAAACCATGTAGGCGTGTACATATAATGTTTAGTGTTGTTCGCTTGCAGCAGAATATGATGAAGACAAATACAGCACGAAGGATGTTGACGATGTCAGTGACATACCAGTAATAGCTGGGTCCACCCACAGCCCAAGATATGATTTCAGTAAGCCAGGTGATTCCCATCAATGAGAACAGCTTCATGTACAACCACAGCCTGAGAAATAAAAAATCAACCACACATTACTTTAATGAAATTTAATGTGCAATTTGAATTTAAGTCACGTTTGTTTTAATGTGTTCATAGTTTTACTTCCAATACCAAATACTACATTGATAAACATTTACTAACTAAATCTTTGGCCTTAAGAAACTCGAAAAATCATGGTCTCCAGAGTGTAAGCTCACAATTCAATACTATCTTGAGACACTTTCACTCAAGCCCTAATCTGACATCCAACCTATTTCAGATCAATTTTCACATATCCTCCCATCGGCGTCTTGGTCTATCGAGGGGTATTGTATCTTCAGAGCAGTGGTGACTCGTGTATAGGCCCTGCGGAACTGCAGCACCCCTATTTCCACTTGATATTATCAATAACATTTAATATAATGAGTCCTTTTTTCTTTAATTCTTTCTTTATTTTTGTAGTACAATATATATTCTTTAAGCATAATGTCAGTACTTCAGTAGCCATTCAGCAGTTTATGAAAAAGATACAAAAATCTTTGTATGGAACTGTGCGCTTCGCAGTGCCGGTGACGTGGTGTTTGACTGTTGTGCGCATGCGCACATGGGAGGGGGTGGGGATGAAGGCGGGACTGACAGGTAGAGAAAGCACTCTTGCTCTCGCAGTGCCGGCTCTGGCGTGATGGTGGAAGGAAGTTGTTTTTTTTACTCAGCGTGTGTCGTGCTTAAAAACCGTGTACCATATTTTTGAATGTGATAAAGTGTAGAAGAGTGTAGAATTAGATTACTATTCTGCTTTCTGCTATTCTATTTGATTCATTTTTTTTCTGTTCTTTTATTTAACAGAAAACTTTAACCATGGCCTGGCATCCCCAAGAAATAATTTATGTGACTGTAAGTGAACTTCAACAGCTTAAGATTTCACAGCTATCTCTCCATGAGAAAGTTACAGTTAAGAAAAGAGTTCGTTCAACACCTGATATTCTAATACCTCAGCCGGGCAAAAGCAACAACAAGAAATATATTTGTAGCTTAAATTCTGAATGGTACCAAGGGAAAAGTTGGCTTTGTGGCTGTGAAGTAAAAAATGCACTGTTTTACTTCCCATGTTAGCAGTATCCCCACTAATTTTAGCTACGAGCCGCCATTGATTTAGAGTTACCAAATAAGATAATGTGTAAATCCCTGTTATAGCCTATTTGAGCCACATGACCTCATGACTCAGCCTGCATGCCTTGATTATCCTAATAAGTTTGTGGAGTTATACAAATCATAGAGTGTTAAATTACGTAGTTTTCTCCATTATTTTTATTTGTTCATACCTCTTAGGTACTAATAACTTTCTCAATGATTTGTTCTCATAAACTCTCTGGGAACGCAGTTTTCCGTCATAAGAGGGGGGGAAAGGCACAGCTGAGTTTCTTCACGACCATAGCTTAATTCCATCCCCATGATCTACATCATACATACGATTTTCGTATAGAAATAAATGGACTATTTAAATTTTTTAAATGATAGGAAAGAAATAATAAACATCCCATTATTCTTTACAATAATTACAATAAAATAATAAAACTACAGAGTGAGCTAGGTTATATTGGTTATGTCAGATTAAGATGAGTTAGATTAGTTTGGTTGGATTACAAACACAATAAAACTCAAATTGAAATAGAGATATGTGTCATTTGTGAACGTGAACGTAAAACCTTTAATTCATTTGATATATCTTGATTAAATTGAGCCATGGCCACAGAAAAATAATACACCCAGAAACTCAAACTCCAGGTTAAAATGGTTGCACTCCTTTTGGCAGATTGAGTCCTTCAACACGAGGAGCACTGTGGTTTGTCCTATTTTCACCCACCAGTGAAACTGGTGAGGCCCAGTGTTGAAGGACTCAAGCTGACAAAAGGAGCGTAGTGAAACCCCCGTAGATTGAGAGTCTGTTTCATACTTATCTGTGGACATGGCATAAAAAAAAGGTAAACAAACACTGTGAGGGAACTCATCTAGCTCTCTGACAAGTAATTCAAGATCAAGTTCCTCTTGACTCAACTGACATACACCCAAAACTATCAACCTCGATACAAAGTGAAACATCACGATTCACATCCACAAATAACAGTAAAGGATTGTCGTCAATTCACTGACAACAGATACCAGCGCTCTTACCTTCCACTACTGAGCTCAGAATGTTTCTCCTCACACATCGCCTCATTTTCTGTCGGTGATGTAGTTGTAAAGCTTACTACAAATTCACGGGCGCCAGGAAAGGTGTTATTTATTTCAGATTTAACAGTTGGTGCTCAATCATTTAAGAAAAATTCCCATTTTTGAGTTGAGGATGAGAGTGATACACAAAAAAGATTTGTGATCAGTTTTAACCAGTATATAAGATCTAGTTCAATAATATTTGTTGCGCCGTTTTTGTTGTTTTGGAAATGTCACCAGAGGTCAGGCCTCTTGACCTTTTTTCATGTTGGTGGATTGGCTTCGTTCCCCCTCTCCTTCTTGTTTTTAGTGTTATATTTATTCGACCATCTGTGTAAATAGTTTCAGTTGACCGCACACTTTCCAGTGTATTGCTTTGCTTTGGAGAGGTATCTCAAACGCCTTGTAGATGTGTGTTGTATAACCAGTGTTTCTTTTTCTTTCATGTGTGTTTAATCTATGATATTAGTGTTTTTGTTTCTTTTGTTTTTTGTAATACAGCACCAGACGCGTTCGACTATGCCAAAGGCGAGTCTGAGAATGAAAGACCAATGATGGGCCCAAAGTTGACGCATGCGCACCGCGAGCAGACCAGTTGATACCATGATGCTTCACAGCACCTTGAAACAACCGTCTATCAAAAATAAAAAAGTATAAACAACCCAAGCCTGCAATTGGTGGATCGAAGCACCCCCCACCCCAGCTTAAAATTATGTGGGTGATGCCAGAGGCAGATTTAAATCTATTAAAAGCCTTCCACCCTGTAGCGCCTTTTCTCCTTTACGTTGCCACTAGCATAGACAATGAACTAATGAGGCATGGGTAAATCACCCCAATGCTTTCTTAAAGAAGGTGGGGGTGAGGGGGGATGTCAATGTTCTTGGACAAATTGTTTAACAATTTACCTATGGTTAGAGTCCTGTAAAAATAGTTTTATTTTTGGTTAAATTTCGTTTCTAAAATCTCACTTTTTGATGTTATTTAGTGTTTATTCACAATTACATGTTATCTGAGGGGTTTAAGTGTTTTTATATAGTGAAACAATGTAAACAAAATTAAATTCTACTATTGAAACCTTATATATTAAATTTAAAAATATTTTTCAAGTTTGTATGCATATTTAACAATTGTGTAACCTAAAATTTGCTCATACTACAACAAAATATTAATCAAATAACAGCATGGTCAACATTTATTCTTAATTTCGTGTTTATTGAAAGATTTTTTTTCTGTAAAAGCGGTGTTATTTCATTTTATAAGAGAATTTCGTGTATTAAAACAATTTCGTTTTATTTCGTTTTTCAAAAACAACGTAAATCATAACTAAAAACTATCAAAGGAAAAAGTACTTGATTCCATCTTTGTATGGCGCCTTTCGCTTTATTCGCGTCTCACCATTTTTACGGGGCTCTACCTATGGTTCTCGCGACCAATAACCAGTAACATTGAACAAGATTGATTAAAGTAATCCTTTCTTACAAAATATGAATTTCTTAATTCTTTTGGATCATAACACAATGTATAAAAGTATTTTTGAGATTAAACAAAAGTTAAAAGTAAAACAATGAACAAGACATTTTTTTTTAAACTTGGTTCTGGCCTTAGGTTTTGTGATCAAACTATTTGGCGAGCATTTTAGTCCAATAAGTTTAAATCAATTACAATAGTAGTTCTCCAAATGATCTATATATACGCCACCAATAGTTCATGCACGGTCGATGTCAATGTTAGATAATAACATTTTCGTGATCTGTGTATTGTATTGCGTGTGTTATAAGGCCACGTTATTTGTTAACTATAAAGACAAGAATGTTGGATTTGTTTCCATTTTCATACATTGGTTTATTAGCTAGGTATTGTGTAACCTCTACTATGAGGCCACGTAATTTGTTTATAACTATATATACACTGGCGTGTTTGAATTATTTTCTGTTTTTAGACATGATTTTTTTTTTGTATGTGAAAGTGATAGGAGTTTTCTAATGCCTAAAACAGTATTGTTTAAAACCGGTTTCTAAGTATCAGAGCACAAATGTATAGGCGAAGCTTAATAATTGAAAACATTAAGAGAAAAATGAAGAGGACTGCAACTGAAACTAGTGTGAAATAATGATCAAAAATTGATTTCTATCTTAATAAAATCAAAGTGAAATCTGGAGTTAAGCAAAACAATTCCCCACCATAATATGTTTGTTATACTTCATATGATGTGGAGTTGAACGGTTCCTGCGTGGAACTCTTAAAATCAGGAGTTTGGACGCTCTTGCACACACCACCCCTTGCAGACCACGGAGCATTACAATTGGTCCACAAGACCAATTCCCCTCATAAGCTCTCAGGTGGAATGGGCCACATTCGTTTGCCAGGAGGAATATAAAATATATAGATCTATTAAACCTAATAACATTACAGTTTGGCCACGTATACCTGCTATGAAACAAGGTTGTGCATGGACATATAAAAATATGTATACTTTTCTAACATTATTTATCATGTAAAATAGTCCCCACATTCCAATTTTGAACAAAATTGTTAAATATATTTATTTTGATCAATTTTGAAAAATCAGTCATCAATGCATTTTCTATAACATATTTTTTACACCAAAACAAGTATACGGTGTTATTATTCAGGTCAAAAACTCCCAGGATAGGTACCTATTTGGAATTAAATAGTTAAGAGCTATTTTTTTTCATATCTGGATTTTTCGAAAGCTTACCCTCATTAAACTACCTTAAACGAATTTCTGCCCATAAAACGATGATATCTTGCTATTTGTTATGTAAAACAAATCCTAGAAATATACTTTTTTTTTTAAATCGCTATAACGATTGAGTAAAAATATATTTCTAGGATTTGTTTTACATAACAAATAGCAAGATATCATCGTTTTATGGGCAGAAATTCGTTTAAGGTAGTTTAATGAGGGTAAGCTTTCGAAAAATCCAGATATGAAAAAAAATAGCTCTTAACTATTTAATTCCAAATAGGTACCTATCCTGGGAGTTTTTGACCTGAATAATAACACCGTATACTTGTTTTGGTGTAAAAAATATGTTATAGAAAATGCATTGATGACTGATTTTTCAAAATTGATCAAAATAAATATATTTAACAATTTTGTTCAAAATTGGAATGTGGGGACTATTTTACATGATAAATAATGTTAGAAAAGTATACATATTTTTATATGTCCATGCACAACCTTGTTTCATAGCAGGTATACGTGGCCAAACTGTAATGTTATTAGGTTTAATAGATCTATATATTTTATATTCCTCCTGGCAAACGAATGTGGCCCATTCCACCTGAGAGCTTATGAGGGGAATTGGTCTTGTGGACCAATTGTAATGCTCCGTGGTCTGCAAGGGGTGGTGTGTGCAAGAGCGTCCAAACTCCTGATTTTAAGAGTTCCACGCAGGAACCGTTCAACTCCACATCATATGAAGTATAACAAACATATTATGGTGGGGAATTGTTTTGCTTAACTCCAGATTTCACTTTGATTTTATTAAGATAGAAATCAATTTTTGATCATTATTTCACACTAGTTTCAGTTGCAGTCCTCTTCATTTTTCTCTTAATGTTTTCAATTATTAAGCTTCGCCTATACATTTGTGCTCTGATACTTAGAAACCGGTTTTAAACAATACTGTTTTAGGCATTAGAAAACTCCTATCACTTTCACATACAAAAAAAAAATCATGTCTAAAAACAGAAAATAATTCAAACACGCCAGTGTATATATAGTTATAAACAAATTACGTGGCCTCATAGTAGAGGTTACACAATACCTAGCTAATAAACCAATGTATGAAAATGGAAACAAATCCAACATTCTTGTCTTTATAGTTAACAAATAACGTGGCCTTATAACACACGCAATACAATACACAGATCACGAAAATGTTATTATCTAACATTGACATCGACCGTGCATGAACTATTGGTGGCGTATATATAGATCATTTGGAGAACTACTATTGTAATTGATTTAAACTTATTGGACTAAAATGCTCGCCAAATAGTTTGATCACAAAACCTAAGGCCAGAACCAAGTTTAAAAAAAAATGTCTTGTTCATTGTTTTACTTTTAACTTTTGTTTAATCTCAAAAATACTTTTATACATTGTGTTATGATCCAAAAGAATTAAGAAATTCATATTTTGTAAGAAAGGATTACTTTAATCAATCTTGTTCAATGTTACTGGTTATTGGTCGCGAGAACCATAGGTAGAGCCCCGTAAAAATGGTGAGACGCGAATAAAGCGAAAGGCGCCATACAAAGATGGAATCAAGTACTTTTTCCTTTGATAGTTTTTAGTTATGATTTACGTTGTTTTTGAAAAACGAAATAAAACGAAATTGTTTTAATACACGAAATTCTCTTATAAAATGAAATAACACCGCTTTTACAGAAAAAAAATCTTTCAATAAACACGAAATTAAGAATAAATGTTGACCATGCTGTTATTTGATTAATATTTTGTTGTAGTATGAGCAAATTTTAGGTTACACAATTGTTAAATATGCATACAAACTTGAAAAATATTTTTAAATTTAATATATAAGGTTTCAATAGTAGAATTTAATTTTGTTTACATTGTTTCACTATATAAAAACACTTAAACCCCTCAGATAACATGTAATTGTGAATAAACACTAAATAACATCAAAAAGTGAGATTTTAGAAACGAAATTTAACCAAAAATAAAACTATTTTTACAGGACTCTAACCATAGGTAAATTGTTAAACAATTTGTCCAAGAACATTGACATCCCCCCTCACCCCCACCTTCTTTAAGAAAGCATTGGGGTGATTTACCCATGCCTCATTAGTTCATTGTCTATGCTAGTGGCAACGTAAAGGAGAAAAGGCGCTACAGGGTGGAAGGCTTTTAATAGATTTAAATCTGCCTCTGGCATCACCCACATAATTTTAAGCTGGGGTGGGGGGTGCTTCGATCCACCAATTGCAGGCTTGGGTTGTTTATACTTTTTTATTTTTGATAGACGGTTGTTTCAAGGCGCTGTGAAGCATAATGGTATCAACTGGTCTGCTCGCGGTGCGCATGCGTCAACTTTGGGCTCATCATTGGTCTTTCATTCTCAGACTCGCCTTTGGCATAGTCGAGCGCGTCTGGTGCTTAGGCTTCGAAGTGACCGCTCACTCCAGTCTCCAGTTCACCTCATGATCTTCTGTCAAAGATATATGTCAGAATGTGATATCTTTCCTATATTCTTCGCGTTGAATCTTCCTACTAAAGGCTTATCTCTAAAATATTCGAGTAGAAAGTTTCTAGGACTTATCTCAATGACTTGAAGTATCTTTAATAATTCCACCCCTTTGCGAAAACATCCTTAGGTTTTCTGATATGAACAAAATTGCCGACTTAAAACTTGTTCGGTGTATAATTGATCATTTTATCATGCGCACGGACCATACGTCAAAAATAGTCGTCCTTAACGTATCTCGGTCTTAATATTACTCATTGCTAAACTACCCTTAATTTTAGGGTTAGGATCACAATTTTTTAAATATTCTGGTACAGACAGAAATGGGAACAGAGAGAATAACTAACCCACTTTTTTACGTTGGGGTTAACATAGAAGGTAAAGATTGATCATTAACTTGAGATGGATTTTTTTTAACGATTATAATATTTTCTTTTGAACTTAAATCCCTTTTATCTCAAAACATATTTTTTTACGTATGGGCCCCTCTTCTAATTAGCACATCAATTTTATTTAATGAAAAACCATATTTAACTATCACAAAAAGTCACTCGCCGTCAATAGCCTTTAATACGTCTTCTTTATTCGTTGGCAGTCTCGTAACAGCATCGCGCCTGGCCACGTAAATGTTCTTTCGTACCAAGGCAGTATTATGCGTTGTAATATCTTCTGCATGATAATTTGCAAACTCAGAACGGATGAGTTTCGATGGTCTGTCACATAAATTTTCATTATATACTTTTGCTGAACACTTTTTGGTTACACATCTCCAGTGAACTGTACCATAGGTAGCAGCATGAGCCATTGAAGATTTGTTATTTTCTAAGCCAAGCAATTTTTTGCCCCTTTCACTCCACATAAACGAACCTTCCATGTTTCAATCACTGGAACACCACACGAAGTGATTTCTATTTTTTGGATGTATATGTATTTACATATCTATGCACAACCTTGTCTCATAACTGGTATACGTGGTCCAACTGTAATGGTTACGTAGAATTTATACGTGGCCCAATTGTAATGTTTACGTGGCCTAATTGTAATACACCTGCAGACCAACGCACCAGGGTTGGCTATGGCATGAGATAATACGTGTGTCTGGCTGGCTCTTCCTTCCAGTGAAGGGGTACGTGCACGCATTTTGCCACCCCTACCAGCATGGTCTGGTCGCGTCCCTGAGGGGGATAAAGGCAGCTAGCCCCCAGCGACAATCATCAGTATTATAATGGTTCCAGCTACAGTTAGATCAAACATTAAATGCTCACTTTAAGAGTTATAGACTGATCACGTCTTATCCATCTACCTCCTACCTTCACCCACTTTCTCCCTCCCACCTATGACAACGCTGAGTGCCAAGCGTTCCTATATCTTTTATCTCTCTCCTCCTCCCCTGCGTTATTGAGTGCTGAGGGTTCCTTATCTCATTTTTATTTCTTCCCCCTTAACCACCTACCCCATGTATTTTACTCAACCTAACTTAACCGGGTCTTAACATAATTCCCCCCCTCCTCTATAGCCCTAGAGAATTTTTTTTGATAACCCATGTTTAGAAGGGATACAGAAATGGTTTACTTAAACGTATTTTCGGGAGAGACCTACACTGTACATCACATGTTGCACAATATATAATTTGTGGTATTAAAAGTGAATTTAAAAAAATCTAGATCAATATAAATAGTGGAAATAGGGAAAGTATTTTTATTAACTGTATTAAAAGTAGCCTACTACCATATATTCTAGGATGCATTATTATTAACTAAATAAATAATTTAATATACACAATTATATTTCAATAAATTACCACAATGATTTTATATATAAACACAACTATACCTTTAATTCACTCTTAACCATGGGTTAAATGTAATAAAGTACAATGAAAAAAAATAATTATTGTTGGAATATACTATTTGAAATATAATAGGGTGCTATTGTGTGTATATAATTTATCTCAAAGATACAAAACTAGTAAAAGAAAGCATACCTTTGTTTGTCTCTACTGGTACTAGTTTTAGTACCCTTATATCTCCGGCTATCCGACTTTCCCAAGATAGCTGTGTCACGTCTTATTGAAACAATCCTTGTAGCAGTGTAAATGAACGAACACAGATTCATCAACAAAAGGACTGCCATTGGACCATAGAAATATAATAACGTAGAGGAACGCTCTACAGTAACACACAAAGCACATAAGAATATTACATGGTGTTTTAAAATATGGTTGCACAAATAAATACATGGACATACTAGGTATCTTATAGGCACCGTGAGTCAATGTATGTGGTGGCGCTGGTAGTGGCAGAATTTTGACACCTTAAATGAAAGTAAGTTTGAAACAACCAGCTTATATTATTATTAGCACCGCATCTTACCACCCATTCGGGTTATACGCACTTACGCTAATGTGTAATGGTAGGGTAATTGTGAGATGAAATGGAAGACCTACAGTTTAACGTGGAATCCGAACCACGGTGGAGGCCTGGCATTCCTCACATTCACAAGATGTCTTGTCAGAGGTGAAGGAAGGGTTTGGTAATCAGATAAATCTGTGCCGGGACCGAGGATCGAACCCCGGCCGCCAGCACAGAAGTCTGACACCTTACCCCTAGACCGCTAGGTCACATACGACCCAGCTTATAGATGTTCAAAACATGTCTTAGCTTTGTTTAAATACGTTAAGCCCAATACAACGAATCAAGTAAAGCTCGGCAAAATATTAAATAAGAGTTATTGCTATGCAAGGTGTTCAAAGAGTTATAAAAACACTAATAAAGACATGTTTGACATTTTCCTTGATAGGGATGGAGTGAAGAAAAATGAAACAAATGGGTTAAAATTTGGAACAAAAATAATATATTGGATCTGTTATTATCTATTTTTATTCTGACTCGCTTTCATTTTTGAAACCAATAAAATTTCAATAGTTTTAGGCTATATTTTAAAACTAAATTCAATTCGGCATATATTTACCTTTGTAATTCCTAATGGTCGTGTCCTATTCACTATGGCAATTTGAAATTTCATCTTTGTATCTTGTATTTTTGACAGAGTGATGACAAGCTTGTCTAAGGCTTTGTTATTTCTAATTTGTAAAACTTAATCGATTATGAACTGAACAATATAATAAAAGTACATTTGTCATAATTCCCAACAGTAGGGCCTTGTTATTTTGAAGTACATTGACATAACCGAATTCGACAATTTGTAGGGAGTAATGGGTTAAGTGAAAATAGGCAGTATATGCTATTAAGCTTTTATAAATCGGTCATCAAAAAATCACTACAATCTTTAAAAATATCAAAGATGGTTCTCTTAGGTACTTCTCAGTTGGAACAGATACAGTGCATGAAGAAAGTGAAAAGATTGAGAAATTGTTTGAATGTTGGGTATGAACCAATCCAAACTCGATTTAGTTTGTTGAGGATTTCCCAGAGTTCACACATACTACCATGTTAAAGTTGGTCGCTCGTTACAATTAATATAAAGTTTAGTTGTAAGTGGGATTCAATTTAGTTTATTGAACAATATCTTATATAAATTTATCAGCTAACAAATAAACTGTTTGTCGATTGAAGGTTGTTTTAATTCTCTTGTTCAGGATTTAAAATTATTGTGCACGTGTTTTGTTTTTTTTCCGGGCCAATTATAGTGACGGATTTGGAGGCGAAATTTGTCGGGGAGAGAACTCAATACTCAATTAATTACTTTAAAGAGGTTCATGTGTTATTAAGTAATAAGAAAATACCTATATATTTTACCGTAAGCATTAGAGATATAAATTTGTAGCCTATGCAGCCCATAGTTAAGAATAAAGATCCGACAAGAAGATTATAGACAAACGTTAATATAAAAATCAAATTACATAATATATATATCAGGTTGAGATACAATAGTTTCTAAGTTGCATAAGGCAATGTGGGACCAGCTCTCTGTCACATTGACAATGAGTGACTAAGTCAGAGGTATAGTAATCAGAAAATATTTGAAGCAAGAGTGGCAGAAGCTATATTCGTTTCAATACATAAATTCAGTGTTCCGAATATAGTTTCAAAAAGGCTTCTGGAAAATTAAATCTAGTGGAATCAAAGTAAAATTACTTAGCTGCAACTCAACTCAACAACTAATCTGGAACTATAGGCAAAGCTATAATTCAATTACTGCTCAACCAGCGCAAAACTTTAACGTGTACACCAAACAACCTTTTGGGGAAATTTAATAAGGCTAGGAACCCTAATATTGAAGAATTCCTTAATTCGTACTAGCCAAGGTTAAGCAAAGTTATTAGTAGATTTCATGAATCTGTATTGTTGGCTTCAAATCAGGCTGAGCCCAGGTCTTAAAATCAAAGTGGTATTATAAATTAGCTATTAGTAAAACTAGAAACATCTCTTAAGCCACTAGCTACTCCAAGATTTTTTCCAATTCGACGGGAAGAATTTTCATGATGATATTGGGGTTGGTATGGTTTTTGGATGGACCCCAAGTTTGAGGGAAAGGTTATTTTGGGATAGGAATTTAATGATTGGTCTTACAAATATTTCGATTAAAATTTTCGAAGAGGAAATATGTTTCCATTATTGTAAGTAGAATATATGGTGCCCTGGTGGTCTAGGGGTAAGGTGTTGGACTTCTTTGCTGGAGTCCAGGGTTCAATCCTCGGTCCCAGCACAGATTTATCTGATTACCAGACCCTTTCTTCACCTCTGACAATACGTGTGTTAATCATAACTTGTGAATGTGGGGAATGCCAGGCCTCTACCGTGGCTCGTATTCCACGTTAACGTGGTTAACGTTGACGTAAACGGGTAGTAAGACACGGTGCTAATAATAATAATAATAATAATAATAATAAGATTATATTTTAAATGATTACATATAACAACGTAAAAGAGAATGATTTTATTTATTTCTTAAATAATATTATCTTGTAGTAATCTTCAGTTCAGTCATACTATAATCGTGATAAAAATATCACCAATGATGGGAGTGGTTAAAATTGATAAGTGTTTCTTGAATTTCATCGAATTAACAGTCACATAATGAATTCACTTAAATCATTGAGTTTAATGTAATTTTAAACTAATTTAATTTTCTTTGTTATATGAACTTATGAATGGGTATTATAATATGTATATACATACTTTCGAACCAACATGTCTTCTTGCCAAATCCTGGCTTGAGAAATGTGTCAGGGATTCCTGGGCTGAATTCCATAATTAAAGAGATGACTGAGATTAAAATAGTGCTGCCCCATGCGTACAATGAGTAATATATACACTTTTTTCTGTCCCGCTCAACAACAGTCCCTTGCGGGGGCAGAATACCACTGAAACAAAGACACAGAAGTTCTAAATGCACACAAATTTTAGAATATTATAGCACAAAACATACAATTATAAACCAACTTAAAATATTAATTACTATTTATAAAAAGTCAACTAAAAATGAATCTCATAGAGCATATTAAAACAAACTATATTTTTAACTGTAGCCATGGTTGATGTATTAGTAAATAGGGTGGCATACCAGTACACTTTTCCTGTTGGCTTAGAACTGGTCACGGGACCACACCCCTAGCTCTCCGATTGGCTGTTGGTGTTCCCCCTCCCCTCATCATCCCTCCCCTACTGACCTCCCTCCCCTTCCCTGACCCCCCTTCCAGATATGTTGGTTCTTGTTCCAAACCTTTTGGTACTTGTATTTTATTGTTTTATTTGTTTTTTTATGTATACTCATTGTTTTTTAATTTTTTATGTATGCCCAATTCTTTTTTATTTGTACTCATTGGTTTTTTTTATGTCTAGTTAGAATTGGGATGGGGCGTTGGAGTGTTTTTTATTTATTTGCATGAGGTCCACGGTGCTAGGCGACATCGCTAGTGAGCATCCTCTCTGGCCAGGCGCAGAGCATAGAGTGTGACCGCTGAGCAACCGGCCGGGCGCAGAACGCGTAAAGGGCGTGACATTGCAATCACCTTCTCTGGCCGGTCGCTTAGAGATGAGTGTAACCGCTGAGCAGCCAACCGGGCGCAGATCGCGTAAGACCTCCCNCACGACCTTTTCCACCGGCAGTGCACCATTGAATCCGATCAGACCCCCCTTTCTCTTCCCCGCATATCATCATGCCCCTCTTCTATTTCCTTTCTCTTTCCCCCCTCCCCATCACTACCCGTGTGTCTCGGACGTGGTGTGGCAATGTTGAGCCTTTTTCAGTTGTGAGATCAGTTGCCTCGCTGTGGAAAATTATATGTCTCAACAACCCAATCTTGTATTTAAACGTTGAAAGAGAGTGCCAATGACTCATGTGGAAGTCATAAACCCCAAGTTCTTTGAATCAACGGGTCGTAGCCCTCTGAATGCCCCTAAGCCAAAGAACCTTGTTGTGTTACAGCGTTCCGGGTAGCTTCAAATAGCCAAAGTTAATATACTCCAGATTGACACGGGATTCACACCCTTGGACCTTTGGCAGATCAACAAATATAAAGTTCTGTCTCTCCTGTTAAAAGCGATATAATTATTAGTACCAAATGTTTTTTACAAATATTGCTCAGACCATGAAAAGCATACTTGCAATATTTATTTACACAAATAAAAGTTACTCACACAATGAAAAGTATACTTGGAATATTTATTTACACAAATAAAAGCTACTCACACAATGAAAAGTATAAATGCATTGTGACGGTAGATTGCCACCCAAGGATCGGCCTCAGTACACACGCTTAACAAGGGATTCGAACTAAGTTTTTCAGGCAAGCGTGAGATAAGAGCTTATTTTGACAAGGCTAAATGTTTAACAGCGTTTGTCAGGGATTGAAATGTCAAGTAATTAGCGTTTGTGATTTGAACCCTCCTACGGCCTTATGTCACAGGGCGATATGTGTATACACAATTGCGCGTCGTTGACAACTGAACACAAGGGGGGAACGAACATTCCAATACCATCTGGAAATCTTTTGCCCGAATGAGTGAGAGAGAGAGTAATTAAATTAGTGATGTAGTATCATTTGCGTTGGGTTGAAATGTGAAAACGACTAAAGCTATTATTTATGCTTATTCTATCATTGACACTTGGATACGGAATTTGAGCCCGGGACCTTTGGCGCAGCAATATATGGTTTGAATTTATAAAAGTATTTAGTGTTTATCGACTTCGCAGGGACTCGAACCCTCTACCCCCTCTCGTCACAGGGCGAGACGTATACCAGCATTTGCACTGTTGGATACCTCTAGCCGGAGCACCGGAGAAAGACGTCCATCCTTGGCAAGAGAGCTAGCGCAAATGACAGATAACTGTAAATAGTTCGGGATCGGGCAATCACCGATGCGAAAACAATATTATCGACCAATGACTAGCCGCCTCCTCTACATGTGGCACACCCCATTACGTGACTATAAATAGACCTTGAAATCACTACATCCGGACATTATAAATAATAATTGCGGATAGTAAACGTCATAATGAGTTTCGACGCGCTGAAATATTGGCTAAATTCAGGTACGTTTAAAACATTTTGTATATTTTATTGGTTACTATTTTGCTTATTACGTCTTTTATGTACAGCGGCATTTGTTCCTTTGGTAGAATTTCAAGAAGAAGACGCACCCCCTCCACCTGCGGCGTCGGTAGCGCCCGGCAGCCCGGATCATTTAGTTCTTTTTAGCGAGGACGGAGTTTGTTTGGCGGATGGTGATTGGTCCGTAGGTAATTAGCGTCCTCCTATAAATTTTAACATGATTGGTGAGTGGTTTTTTCAAACGATAGTAATAAATATGTATTTATTTAATTTTAGATTACTAGGATCGAAATAGCCTGGACGCCTGCTTAGAGGCTGGCCCTGAAGGATCAAGGCGGCTCGACGACGATTTACAAACACCTCCATTGTCAGCGAACAGTGAATGGGGGCAGCCAAACCACCCAGCACCCGTTCCAGTTTTCGTGTGGTCTCCACCCCCAGAAAGCAGTGATTTGGAGGTGCGTTATGTACCGGGCCATCTTATTGAGGAGGTCAACGCATTGCCACCTGCCACATTTTCGAGACCGCCGGCCCCTGTATTAGTCTCTGGAGATGCGAGCTACAACCTGCTTGATTTGTGCGACGGGCTGGACTGATTGATGATCTTATATGTAAGTTTGCGACTCTTTAATTACCAAAGAACCCGTTTTAAATTTGTATAAAATTTACCGTTCACAAGTAACAATACTATAAAGCCACTAGCTTGGAAATAGACAGCTTATTACGCAAGAGTCATCCACGTCCTTTCTTCCCCTCACACCACCGTTGTTTCGACGGCATGCAGAAACCTTTTGCCAGCTGACCTTTCGAGAATATTAGCTCTTATATTCATGGTGTAGAAGGTTATTATTACAAATATTCAAATGCAAAGAAAAGAGAGAGAGAGAATATTATAATTGTTATTTTTGCCGTGTTTGGAAAGTGTTGGATTAAATTCAACCGTCACCTTAGCGCATTCAATAGCATGTCTGTATACTAAATTATTGGTCCCGGGTTCGATTCCCGACACGGCTAAATGTGTCGGTCTGATAAATTACGAGCCAGCGGGCCAGATTTGTGGATGTCCTAATATTTTAAGTTATTTGTATTTATTTATTATAAAAAAGTGAGCTGAGCTTTAGGTTGTAAATCAGTAACAGATTTAAATTAACTTATACTAAACAATAAAAAAAGGTTTTATTTATTTCTATTATTATTTCTACCGATAGAAAACTTAATTCTGACCATTAAAAATTACTTTCTTCTGTTTTTTATCAATTTGTGTTAAGACATGCTTTCCCCTCAAACACCAAACACAAACAGGTCCCGGGTTCGATTCTTGGCATGGATGAAAATGTAGGTTTAAACCTTCATATTTATAAATTAATTGCCCTGAACTGTTTTTGTAACTGTACTAAGATTCAAGTGTAATTGGGTTAAAGTGTATTGATAATACACTTTGCGACGGGTCCCGGGTTCGATTCTCGGCGTAGATGAAAATGTATGTTTAGTCTTTCATAGTGATAAATTAGTTGCCCTGGACTTTATTTGTAGCTGTACTAGGGTTCAAGTGTACTAGGAATAAAGTGTATTTATTACACACAATTTACGAGGGTTCCCGGGTTCAATTCTCGGCGTGGATGAAAATGTAGGTTTAACCCTTCATAGTGATAAATTAACTGCCCTGGACTTTATTTGTAGCTGTAATAGGGTTCAAGTGTATTTGATTACACACACTTTGTGAATGTTGGTATCAGTTAAAGCAATTATGTTTAGAAAAAATTGTAACATAATATATTAATACAGAAAGTAGATTGAAATTGAAAAGTATCATACATATTGTGGTATAATTTTAAAGAGAAAAAGTACGCGTATGTTTGGAACAATTTTATTTAAAGTGCTTACTTTGACACGTGCTTTTGTGTTATAGTCCAAATGGAGGGTTGAAATAGCGGCTTGATACTCCCGCCACCACCGGCAGTGAGCCCCCTTCACCCCACCACAGAAGCACCGACACCAAGCCAGGGAGATGGTGTTTGAGCCCAAGAGGCGGTGTGGCGGACGGGTCCACGGTCCTCCCGCAACCCGTGGCGGCGACTACAGCGGGATCATATACGGCGCCACAATCGGGATTTAGTGGCCTGATAAACCAGTTTGGTGGAGCCTTGTCGAATGGTATCCCTCTTCGAATCATCGAGGAGAAAATAAAATAATTGAGGCGTTTCTTTTATACTGGTAGGGAAATTACCGTACATCTTGGTGCTCCAGAAAGCGTTCGTGACGCATTAAGCTGGCTTGACGAACACATTACTAATTTACTCCATCAGCTGCAGGACAATGGTGTCAGCGCCGATAATCATGTCGGCTTACTATTGAACAGCATGGACTCGACGTTGAAGCCTGTATACGTTTCTTTTAGGAGGGCGGATCAGTTAGACGCTCGAGCCGTGCAAGATAACGTAAGTCGCGTGTTGAAAAGTAATAGCTTGTTCTTGAGTATGGCACCATTGTACGTTAAACTCCATTTTAAGGAGCCTCGTGGGAGTGCACGTTATTGTGATAAGCTATCCCCTGCTGCACATATAGCCGTTAATACCAAGGGATCATTAAGAATAAAAATTGCGACACACTTTGCCTTGCCCGTGCATTGGTTGGTGCCATGGCTGTGTGTGACGTTAAAAGAGAGCCAGAATATATGGACGTGAACACCTTTAAACAGATCAAAATTTGTAGTTATATTCAAAAACTCAAAGCAGAGGAACTATGCCGTGATGCCCGTGTGAATCTTGTGAAAGTTGGTGGGCTAGCTGAGCTGAAACAATTTCAAACATACCTCTCCGAATACAAAATCACAGTGTTCAGGGAACGTTGGGGGAGACAGGTCCTATATGAGGGGCCTACCCCTCACGAATATTCCTTTAGGGCTACCTTGATTTGTATTTTCCCAACGATAAGCTAAATCATTTTGATGTCATAACATCCTTGACAGTCGCATTGAAGTGTGTGTACTTTTTCCGCTAGTGCCGTGTGCCGTTCAGTTATAAGAATAAGCACAAGTGCGAGTCCACGTGCAAACAGTGCTACGCTAAAACGGTCTGCAGTGGAGGTCAAACTGTGAACTGTAAAGATTGCGGGCAGTTGTTCACAAACCAGATATATTTTGATAACCTTAAACGTCCCTATTTTTGCAGAAGTCACATGTCGGTCTATGATGTCAAAAAGGTTTGTGAGCTATGCGGGCAATATTTCAGTTTGGAGAGATCAGATTATTAACATAGGTGTTATGAGACTTTTTGTAGAGTATGTGATACATACCGTCCTGTTGGTCATTTTTGCTATATGAAGCAGGCCCCATCCAAGCCGTCACTGGAAAAGAGCAATTTCATGTTTGTGTTCTATGATTTTGAATGCAGACAAGAAACGATTCTTCAAGTTGCGGTCAACACGTACTTGCACGAGCCTTACCTCTGTATCATACAGGCGTGTTGCAAGGCCTAACTTCATATCGATGTAAATGACCATCATTGCACCGAATTTAGGGTCAATAGTACTCGCATATTTAAGGGCTATTCCACAATGGCCCAATTTTTCGGATTTATAGAGCAAATTAAAGCAACAAAATCTAAGGCTATCACCCTTATAGTTCATAATGCGAAAGCCCATGAAGGAAATTTTATTTTAAAATATATTATGGATGTTAAAAAACGGACTCCAGAGCTCATAATGAACGGTGGGAAAATCATGTCCATGCGTTATGGCCCGCTTCACTTTATTTACTCGCTTCACTTTCTCCCGATGTCATTGTTCAACATTCGGCTTGGACGAGTCTTTGGCCAAGAAATATTTCCTTCATTTTTTCAATAAAAAGCAAAAAGCGAGGTATAGGGGTCCCTTGCCGCCAAAGGAGGATTAACGCAAAGGTGAGATGTCAGTTGAGGGAAAGGAGCATTTTGAGAAGTAGTATGACACGATATTCAAAGAAAATTATGTCTTTGATTTTAACCGCGAGTTGGAACCGTATTGCGTGAAAGATGTAGAGATCCTACAGGCCTGCCTGCAATTTAGAGACATGCTTATGGAAAAAGCAAAGGTGGATCCTTTCAGAGAGGCGTGTACAATCGCAGGAGCGGCCATGTTGGTTTATCGCTTAAGTCATCTTAAAGAGAATAACGTCGTTATATCCCCTAACGGTGGCTACTGGTGTGCAGACCAACAGTCACATGTCGCTGTACAATGGATACCAACACCATCTTCCACTTCTGGGGCTGTTATTGGCGCGGGTACCCTCTTTGTTATCGCGACAGGAACACTCATACCAAAAACAGCTCCCACGAGACCATGTAGACGCATTATGAAGTGACCATGGCTTTCGTAGAAAAGTTTAAGAATGCTGGCCACACGGTCGTAGAGATGTGGGAGTGTACGTTTAATGCTATGAAAAGCACAGACAAGGACTTGAAACAATTTGTACTACTACACGAGGTGTACAGCAAGGAGCTGCTCAGTCCCAGGGACGCATTCTTTGGCGGGCGTACGCATTGTATCAATCTGTTCCACGAAGCAGACTTTTCTTGTGGATAAAAGATCAAGTACTTAGATGTGTGTTCATTGTATCCTTACGTTTGCAAATACAAAAAATATCCTATTAGCCACCCCAAAATTCACTTGGAACCAAATTGTCCGTCTATAGATCAAGTAGAAGGCATATCCAAAGTTACCGTGACGCATCAGCGGGATATATTCATGCCTGTATTGCCTACATGGATACACGACAATTTAATGTTCATCTTGTGCCGGATATGCGGGGAGGAGAAAAACCAAGATGCGTGTCAGCACAACGACAAAAAGATCACTGGTTGACAAGCGTCTGGGTGATTGACGAGATCCAGAAAGCCGTTGAGAAAGGCTACAACGTTGAAGCAGTGCACGAAGTGTGGGAGTACAATGTATCTGTTTAAGATAGTCAGACGCGTTCTGGCGGATTGTTTCACGGGTACATTGATATTTTTTTGAAAATTAATAAGAAACCAGTGGATGGCCAGAGTGGTGTACCTCACAAGATGAGAAGTTAGCTTATATTCAAAATTATGAGGAAAGGGAATGGTAAACTTTGATTTCGGTTCTGTTTGTAAACACCCTGGTATCCCCCACTCTGGATAAACTCTTTTAAAATTCGCTATAAAGAAAGTTTGGGTAAAGACCCGATTTACCACATGTAGCCAATGTTAACGACTATCAGGTCATCCAAAAATACCTGACGGATCCGTACATCACTGTAGACAGCGTAATTTATGTAAATGATGAGGTTAAGTTTCTCAATTACAAGGATGCGCGTGACGCGTTGCGCCATAACCCTAACACGAATGTGGCGGTGGCATGCTACACTACTGCTATGGATAGGTTGCAGTTATACAGCATCCTTGAACAATTGGGGGACCGCGTTTTGTATCACGATACAGTTAACGTTCTCTTCAAGGAACGCTCCGGTGATTGGAGTCCACCGACAGGATACTTTTTTGGTGATCTCACTGACGAATTTCAAGATTACGGTCCGGGAAGCCACATTAGCTCCTTTGTATCTGGCGGTCCCAAGAATTACGCGAACCGAGTTTGTGTTGGTGGCGATCCTGCCAAAACAAAAACGGTGTGCAAGGTTCGCATAATCACCATAAACTACAGCAACCGGAACGATGTTAATTATGAAGTTTTAAAAGCGATGGTCACCGAACAGGCCACGGAAAGATACATACAGATTCCGCACAAACTCGTAAGTAAAGGTCTTGCGGCTGAATGTACCGTTTCGCATTCTAATGTCTACCGGCCCGTGTCCACCAAACGGCGGATAACCGATGATTATAATACGTTGCCGTTTGGATATCAGAGTCCTTGTAAACGCACTCGCCACGATTAAAAGTTGATCATTTAGATGGGCTGAATAATCACTTTTATTTCTTTCATTCTAGACAGTTACATTGACAGTTTCAAAGATTTGAGTTATTTTTATATTATTTTCTGCATAAAAACACGCATTAAAAATTAATTATATAATAATTTTATATATTAGGTCTTTTTAAACCAAACTTGGATCAGTGTATAAAATATATATTAAATGTATATTTTAAGCACAGTGTTTACTCAAAGTTTGAAATTTTGGCATCTATTGCAACAATTTTAAGGAAAACCAAATGATGCAAGGATTTCATATTTGGAATGTTAGAAGTACTTGAGGAGGTTTATTAATAGGAAATAATATTATTTAAATAAACCTTCAATTAATAGCGTAAAAAACTTCCAAATAAATGCCATATTCAATTAATTATTTTGTATATTTAAACGTGTGTAATAAATGGGGGGAGTAAAGCAATTAATGCCGACTTCTTTTAACTTTATAATGGTACTTCAGTCACATTAATATTCAATCTGAAACTCATGAAAATTGATACAAGCTGAGATGCTACATATTTTGCCCCCAGATTTTGAAAATATATCTGATAAAAGCCCGCAATAGCCGAAACAGAATTGCCTGGTTAGGGTTGAGCAGACAACTCATCCATTCTCATTCCAAGTCACCAGCTGTCTGTCCTTGAAACCATAAATCTATC
Source organism: Timema californicum (assembly GCA_902141385.1). Taxonomy (NCBI): domain Eukaryota; kingdom Metazoa; phylum Arthropoda; class Insecta; order Phasmatodea; family Timematidae; genus Timema; species Timema californicum. Next base: position 185,922 of record CABFOW010000954.1, read on the forward strand.
GCCAGTGGTTTTGGCATGTTTGTAAAGCTCATCGCCCTGAACTATCACTATCTCTCTTTAGGGATTGTTACCAGGCTCTACACCGTTTTCAAGTCAGTGTAGCAAGTGCTACTATTGATCAAAGAATTTTTTTCAATGTGGCTGAGTGTAATTGAATTTAATGTCTTTAGAGATGTGTGAAGTGTATTAATTGTGAAAAAAACCATTTTTATTATTATAAAAAATGGCCCCCCAAAGGTTAAAGATGGGAGAAGATATGTAAAAAACAAAATTAATAAGCATTCCAAGGCAATGAAACGCTTTTACGAAGAAATTCGGAGAGCCCGAACCACTAATAAGTAGATGAAATGACTTCAAACATATATTATGTTATTGAAGTTAAATAATTAACTTTTTTTGGAAATTCTTTTTTAATCCGGAACCAAATCGGTAGCCTCCAACGTAGTACGTCACTATCTTACCACTGAGCCATATAGGGCTAATCCTGTGCTAGGGTCATTTATCGCTCTTATTTTAAGGGTTAGTTGGTGGTATGTAAAATCATCGGCCATTTAATAACAATACGAAACACACTCCATTGTTGATACAGGTTAGCCTTATGCTGGCGTTTGGACAATTTTTATTGATTTTAAATGGTTTCTTGGATATAATTTATAGTAAATATTAATGATCTAGACTATAATATTATAGCTATTAACGATCCATGTCCTGCCACACGTATTTCACCAAACCTTCTTTAAAGTGTGACTGATAAGTATTTCTTAGCATTGTACACTCCGTCGAGATTGAAAGGTAGCAACTTCTAATTCAATGAGCCCGCGAGGTATGATACTCCTCCACACATAACT